>JARVZY010007891.1:17500-21366 GCA_030686995.1 Artemisia argyi | reverse complement strand
CATTTGAATTGCCCCTTTCTTTTGGAATAGTTGAAAGTCCTCTTCTTAGGGGATTTTCTTTTTTCTTATCAACATAGAGTTGGAACTTAGCCGATGGACGAGTGGACCAGTGTGAAGCTTAGTTTCGTTGCCGGCCAGAGCTCCTAGCCGACGACCGGCTACCCCTTTCGAGCTCAGCTGACCCCTTCTTGATTCCGTTTTTTCCCTATTTGAGATAGATGAATCAATGGAACTTTGATCCCCGGTTCCTGCTTGGTCTAATGTCTGGGTGCGTATGGCGGTACACTGAGAGCACCTTTCAAGTCGGCTGAAAAAGAAAGAAAAAAGGCTTTCGTCGTCTTTTTCCCCGCTTTCACCTTCGATTGCGAAGGGCTTTTTTTCCGGTTTTCAATTCCTCTCCGGCGAGGTTTGAACTTCGCGTGGTGGGAAGGCCTTCACGATTCGCATCTTCCCGTCCAGCAAAGAAAGTGAAGGGGAGCGGACAGCGAGTTGGAGGACGCTGCAGAACCGCGTGATTGATCCATCTGCGCTATTCCCTAATTGAAGAAAGTTGTAAAGCCTTCAGAGCCTCAGTCCCTACCATTTTTTTGAAGAAAATGAAAGCTGACTAGCAATCGCTCGTTTTTCTTATTAGCATGGGATTGGATGTTAATAATGAAATAAAAACATATATATTAGAAGAGAAGGCAATCCCCGTGGAATTCCTATCGATTTCCGATGGATAACAATCCATCTTTCTCGCTTTCGCTCTTTCTCCCAATCAGTCGCGAGGGTTCCGGGCATGAGAACGCAAGTGCCGGAATCAAACAAAAGGTCCGAACGTCCGAGGACGAAAGAGAAAATGCTCCGCGGGGAAGTCGTTTCCATCTAGGATAGCGTATTCGTGCCGGTTAGACGTCGGCCATGAAATCCATCACTATACCGAGCAAATCATGGGCATTCACATCTCGGTCAAAGGGAACTGTGCGCGATTCTCTCGTGAATCGCCTTCAGCAAGGTATGGCATTCAGGGTCTTAACCCAGGGAGAAATCTTTCTTCATAGATACAAGACATTCGTTGCTGATCTAAAAAAGATCTTCTCCCGTGGGCGTTAGCGGACGTTTTTCATTTTTAACTCGGTCTTTACTTCCCAAAGCAAAGGTTTTTTTTAGGTTTACTTTGGAAAGGCGCTAAACAGGCCTATAGGTTCGCCTTTCTATTTATAATAGAAGAAGTCTAATATAATTAGTATAGAAGTATATATAATTAGCCAAATCGTCTGAAGCATGAACAGAATCGCCTTTGTTCCGAGGCCTAGCGAGTTAAGCGAGTTCCTTTTTTCTTTTTTCAAAGGCAGTCCTTTTCTTTCCCCGGACCGATGACTCGCTTGTTCAGTACTGCTAACTATTATTGGAGAATTCCGTCCCCTTGGGACTACCAGTAGCTTCGGTTGTTGAATCTCGTGCAAGTTAGGTTGTGGTTGTATTGGCTGCAAGCGGAACGTAGGCGCTTTAGGTGTGTGTTGGCCATGCACTCTCGCGTCGTGTAATGTCGTATGTATGATAGAGGTGGTGTGGTGATTGACCTCAATGCTAATGGTTAATCCCCAAGGTTCAACGAATGAATGAAGCTATGCTATGATCGTACCCGGATAGAGATGATAGTCTTCCTCTGATGTCTCCAAGCCGGCCATAATAGAATCGATAGGCGAAGCAGCCAATAGCAGTCTGTTCTCGCCTATCGATAGATAGCAGGTTGCTTCCAAGCTCAAACCATTTGAAACGGAATTGCTACTTTTTTCTTGTTATTGATAGAGTGGTATTCTCCGCCCCTGTCAAATAAAGTAGAGGGAGAGTCTTTCTCCAATGAGAATAAAGAAAGTTTTTGGGCAAGACAAGAAAGGAACTCGCCCTTTGACACCAAGGGATAAGAGCGGATTGCTGGCGATGACTTGGTGAAGGGAATCTATGAGAGAAGGTTCTCGACGAACCGGGTTCCGATCGAATAGAGCGCGGAGCCAACGAGTTCAGTCGAACAACGTAACGAGTCTAAGGGCGCTTGAAAGGAATGGACGCGCGAAGGAAAATGAAATATGAAATAAAAAGATGCTTTGGGAGTGTGAGATAGGCGGACGGGGAGTACGCAGCCGAACAACCGCAGGGGCTTCCAGCAGTGATAGCTGAACTAACCAGATGGGCCGCCCAAAACCTGGAGCTGACATTGAAATCGGAAATCAACGTCGGACCCCGGCTATCCGAAGAAGGCAGACTGAAGCGGAGGAGCAGAAAATGCAACACAACAAGGGGCGAAACCAAAGGCTTGCGCGAAGGAAGAAGCGAATCAATCAGATGGAGACAGGGAGGAGAGGTAAAAGATATATTTTCGAGCCTGAACATATAAGCAACCTTCTATCTGGCCTCTGTACCAGTAGTGGAGTGGCTTGCTATTTTCAATCAGAAAAGGAAGATTGAGCAATGCAAAGGAGAAAGAAGTTGTCCCCTCTTCTCTGGGAACCCGCCGCCGCATATGTCGAAAAAGAGGGAGCGGGGAAGGAAGAACAACCATTTTACTTTGGCACATGAGGTGGCGGGTTTGGCTAGGTAACATAATGGAAATGTATCGGACTGCAAATCCTGGAATGACGGTTCGACCCCGTCCTTGGCCTCGAGGAGTGGTGAGCAGCACGGAACTTGAATCAATCTTTTGGCATATAATATAGGGGGCTAGAAATCCACAGACAACATTCTGGAACTTTCCAAACCAAAGAAATGCAACAGGAAATGAAATGTTACGCTTCAATAGAATGAATTCGGTAGTATTCTACCCTATGGTAGATCTAAGGTCCTGTGCCACTTGAACTCAAATCTATCTTACCTTCAATCCATCGTTGTCCAGCCAAGCCAGCCCATAACAAAATGTTAGACCGGCTGACACAACCGAATTGATTGAGGAAAAGGAAAGCCCAGCGACCAAGCACACTCCCGCCCCCAAAAGCGGAGACCGAAGAACCGCCAGGTTGTCGAGGACACGTCTGAAGAGGAGGCCGGCGGCCTCTTAGTTTACCACCCTACCCCACTAATGGACTATGAGGGGGGAAGGTGAACGGGAACCGACCGAAAACCCGAACCGCTTGACCCCTTCATACTCGATTCATTAGAGTTGGGGATGGATGGAACCAATCAGAAGTGAAAATCGCGCAAGCGAAGCCGGGAAACGGACCGCAGCGCAACAACTAGGACTCGTGTCGGAGGACTTTTGAGCGTGAGCTACCACTCATGCAGCGACAAGGACCCGCAACTCTCGAAGGGGCCACCAACCACCCGAATCACTGTAGCAAACCCTCCCTTTACTTTACTCAATGGATAGCGCTTATTCTCTTTCAATCAACAAAATGAGAAATGGGGTGAGAAAGAAAAGAAAGAGGTCTTTATTGAAGAGGCTTTGCACCCGGAATAGGACTAATGCAGATCCAGAAGAATGGGTCTGGGCTTTCGAAAAGATGAATATGCAAAGGGTAAGGTAAAGAGAAAGTCTTTTGAACAACCAACCTGACATAAGGATTCTAGCTCGCCCACTTAGAGCAGATGGAGATTCTCGGACGGGGAAAAGCGGCACTCGACATCTATTAAACAAGACCAAGAACAAAGCCATACCATGCCCTCGGGAGAAACTAGTGATGATTGCCATGAATGCAGCCCTCGAGGACGTGTACAAGAAGGTCTTTGCCGATTCGTATCAACATGGTGCACCTCAGAGGAGCGTGAAAAGGCCGTGGAGACTTTGACCGAATGAATAGGGATCAATTGATAGACATTTTTTTTGAGGAAGAGAATCCAGGATGAACGCTTTTTTCATTCGCTATGCGCTGACTGGATGCGTACTCGCG
>JARVZY010007891.1:10000-15000 GCA_030686995.1 Artemisia argyi | reverse complement strand
CGGCCAATCTTCCTAACCGCGCGCGGGCCGGGCTTAGAGCGCGTGAAACTCATCACTACCTCGTAAGGGCGTTGAGACCATAGCATGTTACACGAAAGCGCCGCTTTCTCTGTAGTATTGTCACACAGCTGCCCGCCTAGAAGAGCCACTCGCTCTGTAGTGTTGTCACACAAGATAAGCACGCCGCCCGCCTGCTGGCCGGGCGAATCTAAGTTCTCTTCCGGTCAACTGTCCACCCAGTCAAGTGCAAAAAAACACAGTAGAATCACGCAACGCACGCTGCTGGTGTGCTTCCTGCTCGCGAGGAAAGAAAGAAGAGCGACAAGGTTAAGTTCAGATTTGACTGTTTGCAGCATGGGAGCAGATTACCCAAAAAATACCTGGGAACAATGAAAAAACAAAAAAAAGATATCTCGGTAACGAAAACTATAGGGGGCTGTATTGGCGAGATCCAACGGTGAACAGCTGCCCAAAAGAAAAACCGCCTGGAAGTCCGAGGACCTTTAGTACTGTACTCTACCCCCGAACCAGCAGCCTTCGCGCCAAGCAAGACCGCCCTTGTCCCTTTCCTTTATCCATTCCGCCTCCTTCTTTGCTTTGTTCCAATAGAGTCTAAGGCAAAGCTAAAGTGGTTCGTATGCCTACTTTACCTACTTGACGAAAGGGAACGAACTGAGTTTCGTTTCCGGGTTTATGGATTGGATTCAGTCAGCCTCACTCCTTCCTTTTTATGTTGTCGTGATGGTTACCGGCGAACGCTCCCAAAGGCGACCCTCTCGAGTTTCCGGCTGTTTTCTAGATTGAAGTAGCCTTTCGTCGCCCCGAAGGAAGTCACTATCAAAGAGCTCGCCCTACTGAAGTACCAAAGGTGCGCTCAGCCCGGTGACTAAGAAATGGGTTTGCGCTTGAATTTAAGTGATGAGGTTTTTCGAGGGAAGTAGGGCTCTTATTGACTAAAAGTGGGTTCTTCGCTTTCCTTTAGAATGAAAGTTGCTATGAAGCCCCTACTACTTACTTTGTTTGATTCAAAAGGCGAACGGCCCCCCAACAAGTCGTATGGGGTGGGGCGCTTGTGATAAGCTGCCTTGGATATGAGGAATTCTAAAAAAAACAAAAAAGGAAAAGTCCGTTATTTTACGAAGATCTTTCTATCAATAGATAGGAATGAGTGTTCGATATAGGGGATAGAATCCATCTGCTCTTTCTCTCTCCATTTTTCTTCCCCTCTCCTCGTTCCGCCCGCTGGCCTATTGGGATAGCAGCCTTCGGGCTTTGCCTGCCCTTTCTAATAAAGAATTCTGGCTCGGCCCGGGAAAGCGCTGGCAACAACAGAAAGGAAGGGGTCCATGTAGCTGCTGCGCCCGCCCCCCCTCTTAGTCAATGGGGCAGCAGGTTCGGCATCTACTACAAAAGAGAGAATCCACTTCAGATAACCACGCCTCTGCTAGGCAGCGTGTGGAATGGCCGAGAGCGGACCTTATTGGATATATAATCCAAGTCGAGAGTAGAGTTACGGGAACAGCCGTCTGATGGAAAACGACTTTCACGTTCGGTTCAGAGAGCACTTTTTTCGTTGAGAATTCCTCGTTCCCTCTCGATAGACCAGCGGCGAATTCTAAACTTGTGGGGCCCTATCTATTCCATCTCTCGAGCCCCGAAGAAAACCCCCCTCCCCTTCGGATTCCATATCTCTTTTGACTCTATATATGTGGGCACCTGATATCTATGAGGGTTCACCCACCCCGGTTACAGCATTCCTTTCTATTGCGCCTAAAATCTCTATTTCTGCTAATATTTCACGTCTTTCTATTTATGGTTCTTATGGAGCTACATTGCAACAAATCTTCTTTTTCTGCAGCATTGCTTCTATGATCTTAGGAGCGCTGGCCGCCATGGCCCAAACGAAAGTCAAAAGACTTCTAGCTCATAGTTCAATTGGACATGTAGGTTATATTCGTACTGGTTTCTCATGTGGAACCATAGAAGGAATTCAATCACTACTAATTGGTATCTTTATTTATGCATCAATGACGATAGATGCATTCGCCATAGTTTCAGCATTACGGCAAAGCCGTGTCAAATATATAGCGGATTTGGGCGCTCTAGCCAAAACGAATCCTATTTCGGCTATTACCTTCTCCATTACTATGTTCTCATACGCAGGAATACCCCCGTTAGCCGGCTTTTGTAGCAAATTCTATTTGTTCTTCGCCGCTTTGGGTTGTGGGGCTTACTTCCTAGCCCCAGTGGGAGTAGTGACTAGCGTTATAGGTCGTTGGGCGGCCGGAAGGTTGCCACGAGTAAGTCAGTTTGGGGGACCGAAGGCAGTTCTCCGTGGACCGGACACGTAGCTTACCGAATCAGTTGCGACACGGATGGGAATGCATGCTACGAAAGATAGGGTCGAGTCTGATACATCAACCGTCTACTCAATATCCTTGTACGAGTCCACAATCACTACACGAGATGAACCTTGGTTTGGTGAATTGAAGTTGGCCTTAGGTGTAATAGGACTCCCAGTTACTGTACGCGATCGTATACTGAGGTGCTCCCCGCCGGTTGTTGGAACGACGCGAGCCGGGCCGGGTCTCGATTCAGAAAGATGAAGGGCCCAAAAGTCTAAATAGGGAGTTATAAATTCCCCATCTCATTGGGGGCGGAAAACGAATCGACATCTCGATGTGATACAGCCTTTTCTATTTTAGTTGGGAAAGAACGGCGAAGTCCATCCGAACCGTCCAATGAAGAATAAGAGGAGAGCAAAGCGCCAATGGCGCGCGAAGCGCATGCGGAACGGGCACGGAGAAAAGGAAGGAAGTTTGGAGGAGAAGCAGCCGAGCTCATTCCCTTCGCTTCCTGGGCCCAAAGCAGTGCAGTCTTTCCTGGCCAAATCAAGGATTTGGGGCTTCTTTGCTACGCTACTTCACTATAAAAATCCTTTTTTTTTAGTCATATATATAAATAGAAAGATAGATCCATCTATCCTATCCGATTTCTATTTTGATATCGAAAAAAGAATCTATTTCATTCAACGTTTGATTCAAAGAACTGTGCTTAGCCCTCCCCCGCTCATGAAAGGGCTCTGCTGCAATGGATGGCAGAGGGTCCGTAGTACTCGAAGCACTGGAGTTATCCAGTAGCCGGGAAGGGGCCTAGAAGTGCCTACTACTACACCACACTACGCTTGGCTCTACACATTTACAGAGCTAACCCCTGTCCAGTGCCTGGCAGAGCTAAGGGGGCTTCAATCCTTACTCTCTTTATCCTCATCTTCGCCCAGGCTAACGGGGCCTTACTTATTCAGGGGGGAGAGTGGAGCCTCGAGAAGCACTGTTGAGAGGAAGATCTTTGGCCCCTCTTCATTATCTACAGGGTTCCAAACCTTTCTTCAACATAGGTGACAAGGAGCGAGGCCGCGATGGAAGAGATCAAACACGGGAATAAGAAGTCATTCCATTACCTTTTTTTTTTTTTCATTTTTCTAGAGGGGGATGGAGAAAGTGGACAAAACCGACTCGCATTTCTCATCGAACAAATACAGGAAAAGAATCATATTGAAAACGCTCCTAACCCAAGCCCTTCCTTCGTAGAGCCATGTATTGTAAGTGATCCGAACCTGCCCGGAGCGAGCCCCCCATAGAGGCAAGTGAAGTTGGTGAGCCGTATGATGGGCAACTATCTCCTGCGGTTCGGAGAGGACTCAGCTGTTAGTTAGTACCACCCTTGGTTTCGGGGTGGACCCTTTCACTCTATTTTATTATATACGCTTAGTGAAAAGAATGTTTTTTGATACACCTAGGACATGGATTCTATATGAACCAATGGATCGTGACAAGTCGTTACTACTAGCAATAACTTCCTCTTTCATTACTTCATTCTTTCCATATCCCTCTCCTTTGTTCTCAGTTACTCATCAAATGGCACTCAGTTCATATCTTTAATTTCAGTTCGATCATTGACAAGGTTCAAAGAAAGGGTGGGCTATTGATAAAGAATCGATTCCAAACCACAATGCTAGCAGATGGCGGGCCTCCGCTTTTATTTTCATTCATTTTTCCCAGATTCAAAAATAAAAAAAAAGACTCCCGGCGATCTTTGACCGGGCGGGGTAGGCAGAAGTTGATCCGGTAGATCGACTAGCAGTTTCAGCTACTGCTCGTGATGATGATTTTTATTAGCGAGATGTTCACTTTTACTTGGATTATGCAATAGATTTTGCTTATTCTCCTCCCACGACGTGCCTAGCTATTACGTTCCGACTCATGCATCTGCCGGTAAAGTAAAGCGCGTCCAAAGTGATGCGCGCCCCCATAGAAAGAAGCACGCCCGCCCGAAGTAGCATCCTTAGACACGTCCTTATCGCGGGAGGAGAAGAGATGAAAGATTCATAGTTTCGAAGACCTTTCCATTGATAAGGCATTAAGGTATTCTTTCTTGAGGTTTTATCCTTTTCATGTATAGATAGATCGTTTATTCCAAAACCCAATAAACCTGGGAAGCTACGCCGTCTTACTCAACCACATAAAAACGACAGTGATGGATGCAATTTATCAAGTATTGAATAAGGTCTTTGCTGGCATATTCTTAGAGTGTTCTCACAGGTTCAGGAAAGGAAGAGGGACTCAGACATTCTTTGCGCAGAGTTCTATTACTATTAATGGGTGGCTCCACGATTTCTTATGGGCACAGGCATCCCAGGTAATTCAGTCGTATGGTTCTTCATTATCCGCATATGGACTTTTTTTCCTAGGTGCTCATTTTGTCTGGGCTTTTAGTTTCATGTTTTTATTCAGTGGACGTGGTTATTGGCAAGAACTTATTGAATCCATCGTTTGGGCTCATAATAAATTAAAAGTTGCTCCTGCTACCCAGCCGAGAGCCTTAAGCATTGTACAAGGACGTGCTGTAGGAGTAACCCATTACCTTCTGGGTGGAATTGCCACAACATGGGCGTTCTTCTTAGCAAGAATTATTGCAGTAGGATAATGGCTAGGAGGATT
>JARVZY010007891.1:0-7500 GCA_030686995.1 Artemisia argyi | reverse complement strand
TACAATTAGCGTAGTTATTTGAAGGGCGGACTTCGGAGAGTACCGCTGCTCTTGTTTGAGTAGAATCCTGGTATCTTTCTATAATCGTCTTTGTGGCTCCTGTTGCTGCGGAGCCTCTGTGCTGTTGGTTTGACCCTGCCGGGTAACTGAATATTCTCATGTTCCGATTGTCGACAAAAAACCATCAAAGTGCTCCCCTTTTTTTCTAATAATAAGGTACGGCAATAAGTTTTTCAAAGCCCCAACAGGCATGCCCATGGTACCTGTGGAATCAACTGTATGCGTTTGGGTGAAAGTTCGTGGGTTTGGTGTAGTGAAAGAGAACAAGTAGCTTCAGTTACTGAACAGGGCAAGTATACCTAGGAAATCGAGATTGGGATCCCATTGATCCAGCGGAAGCAACGGCTAGGGCATGGACAATAACAGATCCGGAGGTAGACCTTCTACTAAAGTGGAGTCACCACCATATACTGAAAAAGAAGGTAGCAGCTACAGAATCCAGTTGATAACAAGAAGTCTCACTTTACTGGCTGGGAGTTCTACTTTCTACAATCGAGCATAAGCCCTCTTCTACTTGCTTTTCTCCCGTAGTAGCTTCACGTCCTCCCTTTCCTTTTGTATGGTACTAAAACGGAAAAGTGGATGCCCAGATATTGAGGAGTTCTTCCTTCAGATAGAAGCTGGTAATCCAAGCTATCTTGGAGTTTTCTTTTTGAAAAAAAAATGGAAAGAAAGAGCTCCAGGAAATTCCTCTTCTCTTCTATAGTATAAAGATCAAAGAGTTTTTGGGCTTCTTGATAAGACATAAAATAAACATATATATAAAATGAGTCCATAACTTGAACTTCAATTATATCATTATATTAGTGAACCAATCTAGTCCAATCCAATTATTGTAAAATTTTGAAAATATTATCATCTCACAGATGAAGAAGTGAGCAAGTCTTTCTCCAATGGATTCTAACAACGCAGACTAGGCATCTTTATCTGATTTCAATTTCTATATTAGTAATTTAAGCTTCCCCAGTTTCATTGCTATTTTCATTTAGCTGCATTGGCCGTAGAATCAAATAGGTGACTGACCACACTTAAAATAATCGATCGAGACCTTACCTTGGTCTTCCTGCAGTGCTATAGGCTTTTGCCTCTCTCTATGGGCTTCGGGCTAAGGCCCTAGATCCTCCACTAAATCCACCAACTGTGAGACTGAGTGTATTACTTTCTCTTAAGACTACAGAGGTACGTAAAGTAGAGATCCCTCAATTCCACTATCTCTGAATACTTTTCTTTCTGGGTGACCAATCAATTTTTCTACAGAGGGCTTGATCCCGGCGCAGTTTATCTAAATCGGATATGTCGGCGAATATTCTCTTATCTTCTCACCCGAACGGAAATGGGGTTGGGGGAGGGAAAGTGGGTTCCCTTCATCTTCCATATCCCCCTAAGTAAATCTGTCAATCTTGAGACAATTATCGCCTAACTCGCTATACTTTTGAGCCTTTCACAAAAGGAATTCGTCCAGCTCATGGATAGTTTCAACTTTCAAGGCTTGGCTAAACTGAGCTTTCACCTAGAAATCCGGCTTCTATTGAACTAACTTACTTACATTGCAAGAAAGACGAAGACAGAAGGTGCGAAGCCGGTCTTTAGGCCCTAGGAATGAAAGGTCCCAAGATCCTCCCTTCTTTTCTGGGAGGGGCTAGTTGTCTTTGTTCGAGGTCTCTTCCTTCTTGTCTTCTTCAAGCGGGTATCCGATCTTAGTTAAAATAATCACTCTTATTACCTCAAAAGGGAGTTCTATCAGTGACCCAGTTCTTTGAGTCGAGCCAAAGCCTTCTGTTGTGAGTGAAGGAGATTCCGATTAAGTGGGGGAAGGAAAGCAAGCCAAGTACTTCGTTTCGAAAGCCCTCGATCTAGTGCTTATGCGCCAAAGAAGGAAGAAAGTTATACATACTATGGTATTAAATAAAGGTTAGTTAGTAAATGTTCCCCTTACTAGTTCAAGTAAGCAAGTCAAAACTACCTTGCGGGGTCTAGCTTCTTGCCCTGATCTTTACACCCCTGTAAAAAAAAAGAATAAAAAGAAGAGAAGACTGAACTGCATTATTCCCTTGACCCTTAATGAAATAAGGAACTGGTTTGAAAGCTTCACTCATGAGCTATCTTACTAAACTAAAGGAATTCCAGTTTCCTAAACAGCCTAGTCCTAAACAACAGCTTGAGCCGATACAGCTGATGAAAGAAGATCTCCCAAGTAGAAAGGGCCTTAAGGCGTCATAGGGCCGTCAGACTCTTCTCTCTCCGTAAGGCATGGAATAATTACTACTTCCAAAAGCTGTCCTGAGATTTATTACACTTGTAAAAGAAATAAAAGCAAGAGTTCGGGAGTACTTGCTACGTACATGGCTTTCCCTTCGGGTTAGTAGCTCAGTTAGCCTGACATCATTGAATTTCACTCTTGTAAATAGAATAAATGGTTGTTCCAAATTTCTTAATAGTAAAGGATAGGGTACCGAAACTCTATAAGACTACAAGGCGTCATGCTCTATAAGATAGAGACCACGAGGGGAGAAGAACATCATCAAGTTCCTTTTTTCCGGCTACCTATAGGCGAAAGAATTCTACTTTTCTCGGCTGACTATTCATAGGCGAACGAATTAGGCTTTTGAGAAGGACTAAGCAGCAATCTCAGTGAAACGTGAGAGGCTCATTGCGTACGAGCTTCAATAGTGAGAGCTAAGCTAGGAACGGGGAAAGATGAGCAGAGAGGGAAGGACTTTCTAACTGAACTTGACTTACCCATAGAAGGAACAACTTAAAGGGTTCAGGTTTCTGGTTGAATACCTATCCCTGCCTTCTAGCATTCATGCCTCGTCTTTCAGATTGATCTATCATTCCATACCGGATTTCTGATATATCTATCTTTTTGATCCGGATTTCGTATCTATCTTTCTCATATTTGACTGATTTTGTATGCTCATGCCTAATCCTCTTGATTAGACTATCTATGCCTATCTTTCAATCCGGATTTTTTATCCCTCTCTAACCTCTTCAAGGCATGGGAACCCTAAAAAAGCAAAGGAGAGGCTAGCAGCGAAAGCAGATTGATAGGGGGTCACCCGGCTCTTTCTAACTAAAGGTCGGCGTATCCTATCACCTAATCTTTCTAAGGAGCGAGAGCATGGGAAACCTCTCAGATTGAACTAGGCCTTCTGAAGCATACCTTGCATCGTCTAACTGCCCCCGCTAAATCATGATTGAATGTCTCATTTTCCTCTTTCTTCTTTCTGGTCTTTGACACCATTCGTCTGATCATGGCTAAGACTCACTAACATTCTCTTTGCCAGCAGGCTCCCACTTGCAGGTTCCGGGCTTACTGGCCTATAATCCAGATTGATCTATTCAGATTGAGGAAACACCGAGTTCAGGTCTTCTTTCTATGCCCCAACTGGATAAACTCTTAGATTTCTCACTATTCGTATGAAAATGGGGAAACAGTCTTTCTCAGACTCAAATCCTTCTTTGTTTATGCCACGGACTCCCCGAACGGACTTATAGCAGCAATACCAGCCAGAACCTCTGATGAGACCTATCCATCGTACTATCACTCTCCGCTATTAGAGAGGCTTTTCACCCACATGCGGGTCATCCTTCTCTAATACCTGCTATAGGCAAGCTAAAATAAGGGTCCACCCTCATGCTTTAAGCCTATAATAGGGTATAAAGAGGTATCCTTAACGTGGTTTTGACCTAGGTAAAATAGCATTCTATTGGGATAAAAATCCCCTGACATGTATTGGATGAAAGGTCCTAACTCCTAGCAAAGTCATTCTTAACTGTTTTTCCCCTTTCTTATCTGTTTTTCCCCTTACCTTTGCCTGTCTTGAAAGCTTCTGGCCGCGGAGATGCGGAACATTCTTTGCCTCATCTTTCATGCCTACCTACCATGCTAATCAAGATGGAAGATCTCATTTCGAATTTGAGTTTGGAAACTTCCCTAGTTGAAATGGGTAACGTGTTCCGCTGCTTGGACTGACTCTTGCTATTGGAAACATATGCTCCCTAACGGTTTGGGCCCTTCCTTTCGTTTGATTGAGAGCTGGGAAACCTTAATGTGGCCACAAGAATCGCCCGAAGGGCCTTAGCTTTCCTGATAGCGTATGCTTAACTCCGACCTTATCATTCCCGTCGGGTATGAAACCTCCAAGTATGGTTACGCTCCGAGCAGACCAGCAGATCTAATGGATGGACCCCTCATTGCCCGAATAAGAGGTCGATCAAGGAGATATATGAGGTTAGCGCATGTTCGTAGTGATTGCCTCAGATAGAGGAGAATAGATTAGAAAGTTTTCCCTGAGATTTGACCCACCAATGACTACCTATTCTCGCCTGGTGCCTGAACCTTGCTCGTTTACATCTGGATAAGACAATAGGGGTACACTCGAACGATAGAAAAGGAGTTCCTATGGCTAAAGCTGGTCGCCTTTGCATCTTGAAGAAGGAGATGGCACCTCTACTTCAGGTGGTCACTTCATATTCTTCTCCCGAGCTCATGGAATTGACGTAAGCGGTTGGGTGGTCAGGTGAGCCCTAATAAAATTGGCTTAGAAAAGATGAGATAGGGAGTTGGATGATTGATTGGTACCGGTTAATGATGCGATGGGTCCTAATCAATGTGATTGGCATAGTTCACTTTTAGCCTCAGCAACATATAGCCCTTCTCAGGAAACTGGTGTTTCTATGATTGGGGATTAATTCGAGCTCTCTGTCCTAGGATTAGGTCATAATTGTGAAATGAACTCATATATCTTCTTTGGATCCTATTGATACTTACCCAATTCCTTACAATACTCATCGTTTCTTTTTTTTTCAAAGTGAAAGTGAAGTTTATCTTTCTAGCCCCAGGATTTTCCTAGGTTTTCGATTCTCTCTTCATCTAGACCAACTAAACTATCGGTACATAGACGAATCAATGCCAACAAAACTAGCGGTACGCCGACAACTCAATGCCAACAAAACTAGCGGTACGCCGACAACTCAATGCCAACAAAACTAGCGGTACGCCGACAGTGAGAATCTACTGAGCTAGGTGCTATACCCTAGGTCTCGAATCCTCTAATTTAGACAAATCTCAGCGCTCAAAGCATCAGGTTGCCTAAGAGACTAAGCAAACATAGGAACCCTGCTGAGAACGGCGTAGAAATCGGCTCAAGCTATTTGAGATTTCGCCTATTCTATGGTTTTTCTAAGCGCCGCACCGTTGTCTAAATACAGAAAGACCGATCCCCCACCCTATTAGAAGAGCGACAAGCACGACTAGAAAGAAAGGTCAGCCTGTAAAAGGCCCATACCCATGTGAAGTAAGTTAGAGACGGATTCCCCTTTGAGGAAATTTCCTATTTTTGCTTCGTATGGGGAAGCCTGGGGGTACGTGCTTTCTTCGCGAGTCTGTCTGTTGATTGCGCTGTGTCCTATCTGCTCAAGTCAAGCTTTCATTCACTTGCTCATGAACTCGCTGCTTCGCCAGATGCCGATTCTACCGCTGGAGAGAGAGATGCCGATTCTACCTATGTCAACTACACCTCTTTCTTTTCTATTTTCTCCCTTTCTTTCCATCAAATCACTTTCTTTCCATCAACGATTGCCACGTTCAAGCTCTAAGTCAAGAAGTCAAGCCATCAAGAAAGTGAGAAGGTACGCTTTCATCATCCTAAGCTACCTCACCTCAATAAGTACAGTCTATGCCCACGGATAGAGAGAGGGTTAGCCTCAATTTTCTTCCGTTCTCACCCAAGCACTATAAGTGGGGTTGAGATGAGCCCTTCCTTCGGCATCACTGATGAATTGAGGGGGAAGCTAGTCTTGGCTTGTACTAGGAGGGGAGGGTAAGGTATGGTATCTATGTTTAGCATTGACTATCTTTCTCCTTGCTAACGAGATTGCATTTTTCTAGACATCGATCTTTCATATAGCAAAAGAATGATTGCTAGGAAGACTGGTCGTTATTCCCCTTTCGTTCTAGTTAATAGCTCTAGGCAACTACCTAACTACCTAAGAAGAAGGGCCAAGAAAGAGTCTTATGCGGTCTGGTCTGTCCATTAGTTGATAGCTTTCCAGTGTGAGCTCTGATCTTCCTTGCTCCTCAAGGAGTCAATCGATATCCTTTAAGATAAGAGGCTAGCTCCTGTCTTGGTTGGGACAGCTAGCTTATTGTTCCACTGCCTCCCCTTTGAAATAAGCTAAGCAAGAACGCAAGAAAGCCTTCTCGCAAGGAAGCAAGAAGGAAGGCTTTTAAGATGGAAAGCCCCTATTGAGTCAGATTGCTCGCTAGTTTCCATCCTCAACAAGAAGAGCCCCTTCAATCAGTGAAATCTAGAAAGAAGTATCATTTCACCATTAGGGAGAATAAACTTTATCCATTGAAATCTCTGTCATCGAAGGAAAAAAGTGCTAGCATCATTTCTCCATTGGGGAGATAGAACTTTTGAAATTCAAGATCAACTCTTCGAAGGGAAAAGTGAGAGTATCAAAATGCTGTTATATAAGCTATCACTTTTTCAATTCAAGATCAACTCTTCGAAGGTAAAAGCTCAAGTGTGAAATTACAGCTATATTGGCATCGACTATGTCTCTCATCGGTTCTCCAGCATGGGAGTTCATTCAGTATCGAAGTCAGCTAGCCTTCATTCAATCAAGGCAAGTTCAATGGGATCTCCCTTGTCTCTCAGTCTCAGTTGCAATACTTGTACATGAAAGGCAGTGAAATACCATTAAATAGAAAGAGGATTGAATATCTCACTTCAATACTTCAAACTGTATACCTTCAATATCGAACATCTCCGAGCAGTTCTAATGCCATACCGATGGAATTCCTATCCATTAGTCAACTTCGACAGCAAGTACCGTTTCACTTGTCTAGATGTCCACATCTAAACTTGTACTTATATGCAATACCGAAAGAAGTCGGGTAGTGCCCGCGATGGACTTGCCTTTCCGGCTAAGTACTTGACTTCAAAGACAGCTAGCTACTTTCATGAAATAAAGAGGATTTGTACCAAAAGAACAGGCTTTCTACCCCCGGATAGAGAGAGGGTGAATGCTTTGGTCAACGAGGCTTACCGAAAGACCTTTGCCGTAACTCAGAGAAGGACGCTCAAGCAGAATACGACTCTCGCTAAACAAGAGCTGCTAAGCTGATCACAACTTCAACAACAGCAAGAAGACGACTATAAGAGCAAGAAGACAACTATACTAGCCCGCTGAAAGCTTTGAACATTCTCCTTTCTAGGGTTCCTAGCAGGTTAGAGAGAGAAATTACTACTATAAAAGGAAGAAGGTAATCCAAGAAGAAGGTAATCCAATTAGTAGAATGCTGCTTTCTATCGCTTGTTCACATTCAAGCATGACTTAGTTCAGAGTAGGCAAGGGGAAGAAGAGAAAGGGCTTTTTAGTCAACAATCAAGACCGTGGGAACATTTCTTCGCTTTATAGGTACCCCAC
>JARVZY010007890.1:0-21370 GCA_030686995.1 Artemisia argyi | reverse complement strand
AGACCGGTCTTTAACTTAAATCTACAGAGTTTAATCGATGTGTCTTCGTAATCGTGTCTAATTCTCTCTCTAACCACCCAAAATGTTTAACTAGTAAATTTTAAACATTATATGATTTATATCTCTTATGACAAGGATAGTTGTCTGAAATCTCAATGCTAAGTCATTTCATTCCTAGCCAAAAATAGTTCATTTTACTTTGGTTTATATTTGTCTTGAGTTGTGTTTTTAATTCAAATTTTGAAATCAAACTTTCAAAGACATGTTATATTAACTTAAAGTTTTTTGTGTTTGAAGTGTGAAAAACTTGTTTGACACTCGAAGTAACAAATTAAATATTTCACCACAACATTTTAGGTAAGTATAAATAAATTGTATTTCATTAATCTAATTGTTATGCACGCACACATTTTTTTTGTAATTACGCTAACTGCTTTGGTGAAATATTTATCATTATACCTCAAGCATCAAACAACTAAACGTGAGTGTCTAAGCACCCCGCATATTGTAGTGTAATATATGAAGTATGTAAGTATTTTAAGTTTGTAGCATGAATAATATGTTATTCATAAGTATCTACATAAAAAGAAATTAGACTCCATGGATATGAACATTGTGTTGTTAGGTTGTCTTCCTACATAAGTTTTTAATAATTTTCTCCATTTGAACGAAGCTATGTACGCATTGAGGTGGATAGGTTATAAACCACTGACCTTACTATTTGTCAAAAAAGATAGATAATAGACACTTAAGTTTAGATAAAGACAGTCTGATATATGTATATTTCTTAATTAATACGAAAAATATTCTACACATGTCAATTAATGGCTTTGGTGTTACCTCTAACCTATAAAAAGTAACTTAAGCGGTGTGTCTCATGGAGTTTTATTAGTTCTAAACCCGAGCGTATGATTTACCGCATCATGGGGTATGTTTCTTGTGATAGCATCTAGTTTAAACATCAAGTTGACAAACGTGACTAGGCATGACGGGTAGCATATTTAAAATCGAGTGGAGAGTTCCTATGAATCTTTGATGTAAATACCTTCGCCTTCTTCTTAATAGAGATACCCTTTATGAAGGTTTCTATATCAGTAGTTTTTGTAGTACGAAACATATCATTGAACACCATTGTCTACGTGTTTACGATAATAATTAGGGTGAAACACGACTTTATTAAAGAGTTGTTTCGTTATCAATCATAATCTTAATCGTCATAACTACATGTTAAATGATGATAATTAGGGTGAAACAAGACTTCATTATTGAGAACTCTCGTTTGTAGTCACCATTCCAATCATAATTAGCACATATGAATGATGATAATTAAAAGCGAAACACGACTTTATTAAAAACTACTCTCGTTTTTAATCACAATTCAAGTAAGCTAGGTTACCATAAAAGAGAGTCAACATGAACTAAACTTACCCAACGAGTTTTACAAACCAAAGCCGCTGACATGATACTTGAATTAAAAACTAAAACAAAATTAATGTAAAATCTCAACACAATGACTTCTCATAAACCAATTGCCTTTCAACTTCAAGGAGAACCCTTATGTTCACGACTTCTAATTCTTTTTGTCCTTATTATTGTTTATTGCTTTTACCCCTTACTCCCACCAATCTTGTCACCAAAATCTCCATTCCTATTTTTTGACATTTTATAAGGTCATAAATAAAGTTTCACGTAAAAAAGTACGTTTTCATACACATTTTGAATGATATACGTTTGATAATATTTTTTAGTTTTACTCATAAAAACATGAAAGTCTTACTTGTGTGTGGTTGTGTCACTCATTTGCTTGATATCTTTACCGCAAATGTAACAACACTTAAGGCACTCCTCAAATTTTGAGTAATCGGGAGATTCCTCAGCATACACCATAGGGTGGTTGCCACCACCAAGGGTAGCAGCCACCATGGAACGCGGGATAGGGTGGCAATCTATCACCATGCCGCCATAAGAATGTGTCATTATAGGGCATCCGTCTTTGATGGACACAACACAAGTGTACTCCTCCGAGCTAGTGATCTCATTTCAGCTAATTGGGATAATATATAAGTCGCGTGCACTAAACCTACGCTTGGCTTGAAAATCTCTTGCCTTGTGATGTTTCCACTTCCAAAGCTCCCCTCGAGCGGAATAAAGAAAATCAGGTGCAATAAGGCTAGAAAGAAACAATATGTACTCAAAATTGGATCGGAAAAGGTTTATTTCCTAGAACACGCGTGTGAGACCGACCAATGATGAGTGTTTCGGGATGAAAATAGTTTTTTGTTTGGAAAAATTGACGACAGATCCAATCACCGAGTTGAAAAGTATAAACCCAAATCTGCATAAGACCGATCGAATATATCACACATATTTCATAACATAACTACTATTTTACTTTTTTATAGGAAGACTTTTTGTAGATTTACATTCTAAATTTCTACTTATAAAAACCATGAATACATTCATGTATTTTTTTTCCATAAAATCATAATATATTACATCTAGTAAATGTTGTATAAAATTAAACTAGAAAATTTGTTTTGCGAACATTTGACTTTAACTAAATTTCGGATGCATGTATACATGATCATGCCTATTTAGTCTAAAACTTGAGTGTTTGATATAGTTCACTGATTATATAAAAGATCTTAAACTTTTGCTTAAACAAACAAATATAACTCTAATTTTCACACAAATGCATGTGTTTGATTTGTGTAAATGTAAGAATTGTTGATGATGAATATGAAAAGCTTGAAGAAAATTGTATATGATCTAAATAAATAACATACAAATTACATTAAGTTGAAGTAATTGGGAACTTGAAAAACTTCTACCTGCTCTTTTGCTATTGCTTTTGTTAGGAATATAAATATTCATATAAAAGACTCGGTCACCCCGAGTATCCATTAGCATTGTACAAGCTCGTAGGCTTAGTAGTACTAGTTACGTTATCTTAATAGTAGTTTAGATATAGTAAGTATTTGTGGAGTGGATTTACCCACTGTCAGCTCACTACACAACCCGTGTAGGGGCATTTTAGTGTAAGTATAAATACCCCTTCCCATGTGTGGGAAGTGTTAGAACTTTCATTATCTCTAATATAATATTCTCTCATTTCTCTCACTAGAAAGTTTCCATCTTCTTTCCCTGTCTAAACTATTGAATTCAAAGCACACACACAAGAACCATACGGATTATGATTTAGAGTATCTTACAATTGGTATCAAAAGCCATGGTTTCATCTTAGGAACTAGGTATACTCGGATTTGTGATTGGTTTTATGTGTGTTTTTAGTTCAAATAGGTTTCTTAGTGAACAGCCTCGTGTGATCTTGTTTAGTGGTTTAATATGTGATATTGTTGTACTTTCATGATTAGAGGTGTCATAGGTACTTAGTTTAGCATTTGGATAGGTTGAATCATTCGTTTGTTGGGTGGTTGAAGCAATTCGTGTGGAGTTTCTTAGTAGCGATTTGTCCCTCGGTAACTTATTCCTGGCAGCGATTTGTGTTGCTTCTGCCAACGATTTGTTGTTTTTACTATTTAAGGAAAAGAGGAAAAATCGCAGGATAGCGACTGGTTTATCTTTTACTGAACAACGATTTGTCTACCAGTGATTTGTCCGCTAGTGACTTGTCTACTAGCGATTTAACGGCCAGCGTTTTGTTGAACAGCGACTTGTCTACCAGCATTTTGTTGACCAGCAACTTGTCTACCAGTGATTTGTCTACCTGTGATTTGGGTTCAAAAATTTATGTGCTGTGATTTGTATGCCAGCGACTTATTTACTTGTGAATTGGGTGCAGTAATTGGAAAGTTGAGATTTGTCCAAGATCATCATTGTGACCTGTCCAAGTTCTTCACCATAACTCAATCCAACAAACGATCATTCATTCCTCATTAACATAGAATCACTAATCATTGTATCAATCCAACGAATATCATAACACATCCAAATTGCATAATCCCGTGCACGTTTACATATACACCATATCTACTGATACAGATTCTCTCATATCTGAGGTACTCAAATTGTACGAGACAAGTGATAAACTTGAGAATTCCAACTTTGTACAACAAATAAACCTGTTTGATTTTGAAAGTGCCAATATGGAATCGGTATGCTCGAATTCTGAAGAGAAAGAGGTTCATCAGCCTTTTATGTTACCCGAGTCTAAGGAAAGTTGCATTGAATGTTTTCATCTGCTTCACTCATATCTTAAGGTCCTCTTTGAACAACCTGGATACTTGGGTGGATACGAACGTGAATTTGCAACACTATTTGGTCAAGATGTCGAGAATTTCACAGTCAAAATGACTTTGTACTTAGATCAACACTAAGCATAATGGTGAGTACTAATCGTAGCTAGAACCAATCTACTCCAAGGCCCACGTGGCCACACGAACAAGCACTCTTGTCCAACTTGGATCTTCACCTAATCCACGCCTTCACACAAATAACATACTTGGATCTTCACCCAATCCAAGCCTTCACACGAGACACACTTAGATCATCACCCGATCTAAGCCTTCACACTAAGACATACTTGGATCATCACCCAATCCAAGCCTTCACATAAGACACACTTAGATCATCACCCGATCTAAGCATTCACACTAAGACATACTTGGATCATCACCCAATCCAAGCCTTCACACAATGACTCAACTAAGTTCTAACTCACACACTAGGACACCACTCTCCTCACACCAAATACATGAACTAATCTAGTTACAAGACTTCTTGGATCTTCATCTTCTTCCAAGTTCACACACATAACTCCATCCTCGACACACACAAGTCGGAACTATTTACAATATTTACAAGAATGAAATAGAAAGAAGACTAGAACCGCAACACTTGTTACGTTTGTGTGTGGACTCTTATAACATCTTGAATCTTCATCTACGTCGAGAGCTCTTCTCTTGCACTTTGGGGAAGAGGAAATCACTTATAAACATATACCGACATGTTATAGTAATCAAAGAAGAAAGAAAAATAAAACAGAAAGTTTTTGTGTGTGGAAGACTCTTTTTTCTAAAAAGGAACAGTTCACTATTTATACACGATAGGAAGGAGCTGGCGGTCTCTTAAATAAGCGACGGTCCTTTATCACTAAGGGGCCGCCGGCCAATTTAAAGGACCATCCCGATAGACGCTCCCATTTTTGTCCTCACGCGGTGAAAACTTATCTGGTGAAAACTCAACTGTTTTGGGGAAATATAGCTGTTACAAATTTGAATTTTGAATGTATTTTCTTAATAAAACATTTCTTTAAAAATACAAAAATACTTTTTTGAAAATGTTTTGTCAAACTAAAAAATGTAAGTTTAGGAGAAAATAATATTCTTTGATCACTTAACTAATGACAGTATAAAGTTTGTTCATACCTGAAGTGACGTTGTAGTAGCTACATGGAAGGAACGAGTTCCTCGATTAAAAACTTATTAACCGTAACTTTACGTAACATGTCTTTATATTTTGTGATTATCAAAACACAAGAAGAATGAATAATGCGAATAACATTTTTGACATTATTTATATTAACACTTTTTACAACATGTTTTTGTATCTTTCGGTCATTTTGATATTTTGTTTTCAAAGTGATTATGATCTATACAAGTTATGGTTAGTATTTTGGTAAGAGGTGTGGGTGTGGTAGCGCCATAGTAACCAGGGGTGTTATAAAAGCCGACCCGGCCCGAACCCGACCTGACTCGAACCAGAATATATTTTTTTGGGTCGGGTCAATCAGGTCAAAAAATATATTCGGGTCAATCAGGTCAACCCGAATTGACCCGAGTTCTAAACAAGGACATGTTCGGGTATGTTTTTGGCGTGTGTTATCGCGCATTTTGTGATGGTTTAGATGTTTATTAGATCATTTTAGTTTAAATTTTATTAGGTGTTATAAGGGAGGTGCTTTTTCGGTTTAATGTTATAAAATGTGTATTACCAAAAGTTGATGAAGTGGCATATAAGACAAAATAGAAGTGCCTTTTTAGCATGAGTGTTGATTGGCACACTCTTAATTTTGATATGCACACTCCGATATACAATCTTCAAAAGCAGCATATGATAATGTACAATTGCTTAAAGCACAATTTTGAGTGTGCAAATAGAAAATTGAAGTGTGCGAATCATTAGCCTTTTAGCATGTTATCGCATCATGTGCTCTAAAGCTGTATAGTGAATATTTTTTGGTTTAGTGGCAGTGTTTGAGGTTGGCTGACAACTTAATGTGGTAGTAGTGTAAAAGTGTAGTGGCGTAAGCAAGAGCGTTGACCTTATAATGTCATAGCTTTTTGGGTTCGGAAAAATGATGATACATGATAGGTTTGGAATGACGGTTGAATGAACTTGAAGATTATATATTGACCTACAAGCACACTTTATTCATATGTGAGCTTGGTAAAAATCGAATCGTAATTAATTTTGTCGATTATGTTATGTGTCATCATTGTATTGTTAGGTTATATTTTTATGTTAACCATTTAAATTTACATCATTTCTCGTTGTATTACTAATCTAAAAGGAGGCGACTTATAGTAAAAGAAAGATGATGTATAGATATTATTAGGTTGATTTTGTTTTTACCATTTGAATCTAACATCAATTCGTTGTATTACTAATTTAAAGTAGACGAATAGTAGTAAGAAAAACACGATGTATAGGTAGTTTAATGAAATGCATTTATCATTTTAATGTTGTGATAGTTTGTTATTTAGTGTTTGACGAATTTTGATTTTTCAAACCTAAAATGAAAAAAATGAAAATTTGGATCTAATTTGTCACGTCTACTACTGAGGACTATTTAACCTTTATGTACTACTAGTCGGATACTCACGCACATCGGCGGCGATAGATATAGTTATATTCTAAATATAGTAAATGAATTGCTAACCCAACTTTATCCGAAATTCCCTACCCGCTTAGCGAATTCGTTTCACAACACTCTGAATGTATATGTGTTAGTTGTATGTGTTTGCTTTGGTTTCCCCTAGCTTTCTCGTGACATTATTATTCCCGCATATAAAAAGACCATCGCAATCTCTTACCCGTCAAACACCACCCCCCCCCCCCCCCCCCTAAAAAAAGTATATGATTTTGAAGAATCAAGATTGTATTATTTGAAATAAGGGTTAAAGTTGTAAAAAATTTGAATCAAAATAAAATAAACCTGCTAAAAATGTAAAAGCTAAAAACTTATAAAAATATATCAAAATGAATGTTGAATTAAAGAGCATAAAATTTTGAAAAATATGGTGAAATTAGATTATAAAAAAAATAGATAAAAATATATTACAATTTGAAAATAAAAGGTTTTTTTTTAGTTGAGAAGTAACACATATCACTCCATGATTGGAGCTCCTTATCTTAATTTTTGGTGGAGCCCACAACTTAAATGTTTTATATAGATATATAAATATAGATATAGATATTGATAATCAGACATGAAAAGTGGTTACTGGTTCAACGACATTAACCGGATAAGTACTTTCAAATTGCAATATCGAGCAGTCCTAATGAACATATATAACAAGTCCTAGTGAACATATATAACAAGCATCAACGTTGACAAATGTTATTTAGAGTAATACTTAGTATTCGTCCATACCTAACATTTAAATTCATGTAATCTATAGTTGAAACTACATTTTTTCATAGTTTGTGATTTTTTGTAACATTAATGGAATTACTTTGGTGTGACATTTGTTTTAGCAATTAAGTTAGCAAACTAAAAGAGAAATGATTAATACATGTTGTATAGTGAATAAATCATTCATTGAAAGCCTCTGGCACACATTTTTATTTTATTTTATTTTATTTTTTTTATAGAAACCAATTTAATAAATCTTCAAAATCAAATGTTTCACGAATATCATCATCATTTTAGCTTCTTTTTTGTTAAACATAGAACGAAAGGTTGATCATATAACCTTCCAGAAAAATAAAAATTAAGGCATCAGATAGCTAAGTTAGTTTTTGCAATGTTTAACATGTTTGAAGTGTCGACACAAGACTGAAATAAGTGGTTAGGTGTCATGTGGTTTTGATGGCGGGGTTTCTCTTTCGATTGTAAATCCTCTGTGATAACGTATTGGGATCACGAGTATTTAAGGATTTTTTTAGTTGGAGGTATGTTAGAGGATTTTTTTGTTGATTTTACACTTGGATTTGTTAAAACCGTTATTTAAAGTCATATTAGTAACCTTGTTGCATCGGTTTTCCAAAAATCGTCTTTGTTGAAATTGTCATTTAGATATTTGTAATTGCTAGCTTTATGCTAGTTTTGATTTTCATAATTAATTGAATCTCTAAAAGAGAAAAGACATGATACTCAAATCAGGTGATCAGTGCTTGTTAAAAATGAGAAATCTTCTTAAAATCGCAATTTACTTTTAGTTAAATACCAACATAATGATAATGAAATCTACAAGTTTATTTTGTTTCTAAAATAGTATGTTGAATAAAAATATTTCCAAATTCCAACTAAGTAAAAAACACCTTCAACATCATTGTGCGTTAGATAGCCATCTCATCTCATAAGTTTATTTTGTTTCTAAAATAGTATGTTGAATAAAAATATTTCCAAATTCCAACATAATTTACTTTTATCCACATTGTGCGTTAGATAGCCATCTCATCTTCAAAAATTGCACTAATAATAAGTACTTTCTTTATTTTATAGGAGCAAGTAACAACACTTAATTTTGAAATATTTTAAAAGATTTTGATAAGTATGTCTTTAGAAATTATGTTTAAGCGCTGCACAAATCTAAAAATAAGAGTAAATGAACAACAAAGATACATTTTTAACATTATAATTCATGTTTAAAATAATTGTATGTGTATAATCATGAAATATATGAATTCATTAATGTTATGGATAGCAAAACTAATATTTCAATGTTCATACTTTTGTTTGATACCTTGTCTATTCATTTGGTAACATAAATTTTAACTTATCCAACTTTTTCAAAGAATATAACAACAGGAAGTAGTAGACAATAAAGCAAAACTTATTTATGAAGTATATTTAGTTATCTACACAACTTTTATATTTTATTTTTCTCTTTTTCTTTCATTTTACTTTGTATACCTTGTTCAAATATATGATTTGCAATGCTTGATTAATTTACTAAACGTATATTAAATTTAGAAAAATGTATTCATCTCATATAAAAAAATAATTCTAAGATGAAATAGCAAAAAATTAGGCACTTCTAAAATAACAATTTGTGGAAATGATGCATCATTTAGATAACATACACACAATCTACTTCAATATATTTTGTATCTCATATAAAGCACAACATCGTCATTAGCATGTGTTAATTGAGGATAGTAAAACGTGAAACATGACTTCACGGAAAAGTTGTATCATCATCAATCATAATCTAAATCGTCATAACCACGTGTTAAACGATGATAATTAGGGCGAAACACGACTTCATTAACGAGTACTCTCGTTATTAGTCACCATTCCAGTCATAATTAGCATGTGTGAATGATGATAATTAAAAGCAAAAACACGACTTTATGAAAAGTACTCTCCTTATTAATCATAATACGAATATGCTAGGTTACCATAAAAGAGAGTCTACATGAACTAAACCTACCTAGCGAGTTTCACAAACAAACCCATTAACATGATACTTGAACTAAAAGCTAAAACAAACACTAATGTAAAATCTAAACACAAAAACTTCGCATAAACCAACTGATTCGTAACTTCAAGGAGTAACCTATGCTCGCAACTTCTAAATTTTGTTGTCCTTATTCTCGTTTGTTGCTTTCACCCATTATTGAGACCAATCTTGTCACCAAAATCTCCATTCCTATTGTTTGACATTTTATAAAGGCATAAATTAAGCTTTACGTTGAAAATCTCTAGAATTGGGATGTTTCCAATTCCAAAGCTCCCCTGGAGCCGAATAAAGAATATCAAGTGCGGTGAGTGTAGGACGAAAGACTATGTACTCAGAATCAGACTCGAAAGGGATTGTTTCGTGGAACACGCCCGTGAGACCGACCAGTGATGAGTATTTTGGGATGTAAAGGGTTTTTTGTTTGGAATATTTGATGACAGATCCAATCACCGAGTTGAAAAAGTATAAACTCAAATCTGATGATGAATTGAGTTGCTGACTTATTGAATTTCCCATTTTCCACGTAGAATCTGCATAAGACCGATTGAACATGTCATATATGTTACATAACATAACTATTATTTTAGTTTTTTTTTATAGGAACACTTTTTGTACATGTACATTCTAAATTGGTATTTAAAATAACCCTGAATATATGCATATATTTTTTCACAAAATCATAAGATATATGGTTTAAAAAAAGGAAAAATGAAAATTCAAATTTCAACTTCAAAGGGAAAAGAGGTAGACATTAATTTTTGCCAATTTTGTTTTCAGAAAAAACATGTCGAGCATCTATTAAGGTGTGAATTTGATTTTACATATAAAAAGCATGTACCATAATCATGTTACATCTAGTAAAGGTTGTGTAAAATTAAACTAGGAAATTGTTCATCAAACATTTGATTTAGGTAAATTTCGCATACATGACTACACGATCATGCATTTTATCTAAAAATCGAGTGTTTGATAGTTAGTTCACTGACTATATATAAAAGATCTTAAAGTTTTGCTTGAACAAACAAATATAACTCTAATTTTCACACAAATGCATGTGTTTGATTTGTGTAGATTTAAGAATTGTTGATGGTGAATATGAAATGCTTGAAGAAAATTGTAAATGATATGAAATAAATAACATACAAATTACATTAAGCTGAAGTAATTTGGAACTCTAAAAACTTCTACCTGCTCTTTGCTATTGCTTTTGATATGAAAGCCACGACCACTCAAATGCAAGTTTATGTGAATGTATATATAGTCGATATTTTATAAAGTTGAATTAAGACTGTAAAAAAAGGATATTTATAGACGCATGATAGATTGTCACTTTTTTACATAATATGATCACATGTTCTCTTTCTCTTTCTCTTTCACATTTTACTCGCACAAACTTGTAATATGACCTTAAAAAAGATTCTACTTTTTTGAAGACTGTAAAAAAAATGATATTTATAGACGCAAGATAGATAGTTACTTTTTTTACATAACACGATCACATGTTTTCTCTTTCTCTTTTCATGTTTTACTCGAGCAAATTCTTAATATGACCTTCAAAAAGATTCCACGTTCTAAGTAACCCATAGGCTAAAAATAAAAATGGATGAAAATGAATTATTTGTATCTAAAATATCATTTTGCCCTTTCCAGTTTTGACACTATATTTAGACAAAATTTAATAAAAAGACAAGCAAACATATTTTAAGTCTCATGTGAAATGAAATATATGTGACATATTGATCTAAACTAATTATCAAGTTTATCATTAAGTAATGAAATCACATAGCTAGAACTAATGATGAAATGAAAAGAAATAACTGGGTCAATCACAACAAACGTATCAAAAGAGATTGTGTACCATTATATTATACATTTAATAAATTTAGATTGGAAAAAATATAATGGTTACTTTTGCACTAGCAATTACATGTGGAAAATTCCAAGCAAAATTCACATGGGTGAACACACCAAAATAGTCACAAGAAACATGTGTCTGTTTTATTGAATCATGTAAAAAATAAAGTAATCATGATTTTATTAAATTTTGAAACAAGTTTATTGGTCTTCCAATACATGTGAGAAATATTGCATAGTAAAGTAATCATGATTTTATATAATTTTGAAACAAGTTTATTGGTCTTCGAATACATGTGAGAAATATTGCATCTCATCCTTATGTGTCACGAAATAAGTATGCGTTGAATATTCTTTTTAATCTTCTATCGTAAAAAAGTAAAGTAATCATGATTTTTTTTGTTTTTGGTTTTTTGTTTTTTTTGTATTTTTGTTTTTTGTTTTTTTTTTTTTGTTTTTTTTTTTGTTTTTTTTTTTTTTTTGTTTTTTTTTGTCTTACTATCTTGGTTAGTTCCGCAAAATCAAATAAGTCAAATAAATAAATGAGTAAACGAAGGAGCTTTGTTTGGACTGATATTTAGCTTAAATACAGTCTAATCAATGTGTCTTGTAACTTTTAAAGTTTAAATATTACATCTCTTATGACAAGGATAGTTGTCTTTTGTGCTAAGTCATTTCATTTCCACCCAAAAATTGTTCATTTTACTTTGGTTTATATTTGTCTTGAGTTATATTTTTTATTCAAAATTTGAAATCAAACTTTCAAAGACATGTTATATTAACTTAAAGTTTTTTGAGTTTGATGTGTGAAAAACTTGTCTGACGCTATAAGTAACAAATTAAATATTTCACCACAACATTTTAGGTAAGTACAAATAAATTGCATGTCCATTAATCTGATAGTTATGCATGCACATAGTTTTTTTTTTGTAATTACGCTAACTGCATTGGTGATATATTTATCTTTATACCTCAAGCATAAAACAAGTAAACGTGAGTATCTAAGCACCCCACACATTGTGGTGTAATATACGAAGTATGCAACTATTTTAAGTTTGTAGGTTGAATCCTATGATATTAAGTTTCTTGTGAAAATAATATGTTATTCATAAGTATCTACATGAAAAGAAATTAGACTCCATGGATATGAACATTGTGTTGTTAGGTTGTCTTCGTATATGAGGTTCCAATAATTTTCTTCATTTGAGCAAAGCTATGTACGCTTTGAGGCAGATAGGTTTTAAACCACTGACCTTACTATTTATCAAAAAGGATAAATAATAGACACTTAAGTTTAGATAAAGACATTCTGATATATTTTTTAATACGAAAAATATTCTACAGATGCCAATTAGTGGCTTTGGTGTTGCTTCCAACCTGTATAAAGTAACTTAAGCGGGGTGTCTCATGGAGTTTTATTAGTTCCCCTAGCGTGTGATTTATCACATCATGGGGTCTGTTTCTTGTGAAAACATCTTGTTTAAACATCAAGTTGACAAACGCGACTAGGCATGACGGGTAGCATATTTAAAATCAAGTGGAGAGTTCCTATGAATCTTTGATGTAAATACCTCTGCCTTCCTCTTCGGAATAGAGATATGCTTTATGAAGGTTTCTATATCAGTTGTTTTTGTAATACGAAACATATCATTGAACACCATGGTCTACGTGTTTACGATGATAATTAGGGCGAAACATGACTTTATTAAAAATTTGTATAGTTATCAATCATAATCTTAATCGTCATAACTACGTGTTAAACGATGATAATTAGGGCGAAACAAGACTTCATTATTGAGAACTCTCGTTATTACTCACCATTCCAATCATAATTAGCTCGTATGAATGATGATACTTAAAAGTGAAACATGACTGTATTATAAAGTACTCTCGTTTTTTAATCATAATTTGAATAAGCTAGGTTACCATAAAAGAGAGTCAACATGAACTAAACTTACCCAATGAGTTTTACAAACGAACCCGCTGACATGATACTTGAATTAAAAACTAAAACAAAATTAATGTAAAATCTCAACTCAATGACTTCTCATAAACCAACCGACTTGCAACTTCAAGGAGAAACCTTATGTTCACGACTTCTAATTCTTTTTGTCCTTATTCTTGTTTGTTGCTTTTACCCCCTTATTGCCACCAATCTTGTCACCAAAATCTCCATTCCTATTTTTTGACATTTTATAAGGGCATAAATAAAGCTTCACATAGAAAAAGTACGCTTTCATACACATTTTGAACAATATATTTTTTATAATATTTTTTAGTTTTACTCCATAAAAACACGAAAGTCTTACTTGTGTGTGGGTGTCACTCATTTGCTTGATATCTTTGCCGCAAATGTAACAACACTTAAGACACTCATCAAATTTTGAGTCATCGGGAGATTCCCCAGAATACACCATAGGGTGGTTGCCACCACCAAGGGTAGCAGCCACTATGGAACGCGGGATAGGGTGGCAATCTATCACCATGCCGCCCTAAGAATGTGTCATTATGGGGCATCCGTCTTTGATGGACACAATACAAGTGTACTCCTCTGAGTTGGTAATCTCATTTGAGCTAATTGGGATAATATATAAGCCGCGTGCACTAAACCCCGCGGTGTACCTGATCGTTGTAGTATAGTATAATGACAAGTACCGGGGGATTGATCGTTCAACTCAGGAATAGTGCCGCTAGGATTAGAAAGCCTCCTAAACTAGGTCTAGAGGTGATGGATGATTCTTTTTGTATTTTTATATTTTATGGAAAACAATTAAAATCTCGGGTTTTGAAGGAGTGGGCGGAATTAGTTGCTAACCAACTAACCCAATTAACTACAAATGCAATCAAAATAAAATAAAATAAATGAAAAACAAAACTAATTATACTAATGTGGTGGTAACAATAATGAGGAAAGCTGTGTTTACTTAGGTTTCATTACTCCCTAGATATCTTTTACAGGTTGATAGCTTGTTACAATTGCGTGGATGACGGGTCATATTCCTTAATAATAGTCGTAGGGTCGTGTACAATATTCCCTAACTCTATAGGATCCTACTTCACTCCTATGTCGAGCCATTAGAAGCTCCTAACATGGGATCATTAGAATTCTCCTACGCATTAAATACAACCAAAAATCGTAGTACACCTCCGATCATATTTCTTAAGACGTTCAAGCAAGTTACCAGTGGAAGTCTGCCTATTTTCTTAAGCCTAACATCGAATACAATCATCCGTAACAATTATAAACAAACAATCAACCCATAATCAACATCTAGGTTTCACTACATCTAAGCAAACACAAGGGAAATCTAGCCTAGCATGTTAAATAGAAGACAAGCGTAAGATATAATCAAACAACACATAGACATATTGAATGATTTGAAAGAGTACTTATCTTTAATTGAACATGAAAGGTTCAAGGGGTTGAAACCCTTGAAAAAGCTGGAAAATTCGACCTAGGGTTTTTCCCTCAAAGTTGCACACTAATGAATAAAATTTGGAAAACTATATATAGATTTTACAGTGTGACGGCGTCATGTATTAAGTTGTGACGCCGTCAACTCGCCGCCATAATGAAATCGTATGGCCTAGATCTACTTGTGACGCCGTCATGTAGGATTTTCTTCTGGGCCGTCACTAATACTTGGACCATAACGGCCTTGGGTGACGCCGTCATCTCCTATGCACAAAAACTCTCTGGATCGTCACGTGTATTTTCCACATCCACCTCTTTTGTAACTCTTGATGCCATCATGTGGAGAGCCTTGACGCCGTCAGGTACTGTTCCAGCAAGGAAAATTGAGACTTTGCTGTTTTCTTCACTTTTATGCTCCAAAAACGTCCAAAATGCTTCCTTTTCCAGATTTCTCTCCAAAAGTACCTAAAATGACAAAAGGAATGATTTAGGACAATATTTGATCAAATAATCACGGATTCAGGCTTAAATGACCCCTTAAAAGCGGTTCACTTTTCGCCTCATCATTTACATTCTAAATTTCTACTTATAAGAGCCATGAATACGTTCATGTATTTTTTTCCCATCAAATCATAATATTTTATATCTAGTAAATGTCGTATAAAATTAAACTATAAAATTTGTTTTGCGAACATTTGACTTTAACTAAGTTTCGGATACATGTATACATGATCATGCCTATTTAGTCTATAACTTGAGTGTTTGATAGTTAGTTCACTGATTATATATAAAAGAACTTAAACTTTTGCTTAAACAAACAAATATAACTCTAATTTTCACACAAATGCATGTGTTTGATTTGTGTAAATGTAAGAATTGTTGATGATGAATATGAAAAGCTTGAAGAAAATTGTATATGATCTAAATAAATAACATACAAATTACATTAAGTTGAAATAATTGGGTACTTGAAAAACTTCTACATGCTCTTTTGTTATTGCTTTTGATATGAATGATACGACCACCCAAATGCAAGTTTATATGAATCTATATATGGTCAATACTTTATAAAATTGAATAAAGACTGTAAAAGAACAATATTTATATAAGCAAGATAGACTGTCACTTTTTTACGTAATACAATCACATGTTTTCTCTCTCTTTTCACATTTTACTTGCGCAAACTTGTAATATGACCTTCAAAAAGATTCCACGTTCTAAATAACTCATAGGCTAAGAATGAAAATGGATGAAAATGAATTCCTTGTATCTTAGTTTCATTTTGACCTTTTCAGTTTTGACATTGTATTTAGAGAAAACTTAATGAAAAAACAAGCAAACAATCTTTAAGTCTCATGTGAATTGAAATAAATGTGACATATTGATCGGTATGTGGACATTTAACGGGGAAAAAAGAAGCCACTTTTAGACTTTAGTAATTAGAATCAATATAAGTAAATCTAAACCAATTATCAAGTTATCCTTAAGTTATGAAAATCACATAGCTAAAACTAGTGATGAAATGAAGAGAAATAACTGGGTCAATTACAACAAACGTATCAAAGGATAGATTGTGTACCATTACATTAAACATTTAATAAATTTCGATTGGAAAAAAATATAATGGTCACTTTTGCACTAGCATAGATGTGGAAAACGGGATAGGTTATATGTACCTCTTATTTTTTACAATTGATACCTCACTGTTTTTTTTTTTTTTTTTTTTTAAATTTTTCTTTATTTTATAATTTTGTTATATTAAAAACTTTAAAAATGAAATTACGGAACAGAAAATATAAAGTTTAATAAGTCAAAAGTATTAAAATGACACAAAATAAGAAAAACAAACTGATAAAAATCTATGTTATACTGTAAACAGAGTGAGCCAGGGGTGGAGGATGTAAAAAGTACATAAAAGGGTAGGCCAAAGGGTACCAACAACATAACCCGCGAAAAATTCATATTTGTGAGCACACCAAAAAGGTCAAAAGAAACGTGTGTCTATTTTATTGAATCATGTAAATAAGTATGTAAAAAAGTAAAGTGATCATGATTTTTATAAAATTTTAAAATTATATTTATTGGTATTTGAGTAATATTGCATCTCGTCCTTAGGTGTCACGAAACAAGTAAGCGTTGAATACCTTTTTTTTTTTTTTTTTCTTGTTTTTCGGTGTTTTAATCTTTCCAAATACGTTATGTTTTTTTTGGTCTTAATACATTGGTTTGTTGTTTAATTCCACAAAATCAAATAGGTCAAATAAATAAACGAGTAAACAAAGGAGCTTTTTCTGTTCAGACCGGTCTTTAGATTAAATGTACACAGTCTAATCGATGTATTTTCGTAACCATATCTAATACTCTCTCAAACAACCCAAAATATGTAACTAGTAAAGTTTGAACATTATATCTTTTATGCCAAATATAGTTGTTTTACTACTAAGTCATTTCATTCTCCCCCTAGAATAGTTTATTTTACTTTGGTTTATAGAGTTATACTTTTAATTTAGATTTTGAAACCAAACTATCAAATTTAGGCACTTTTATGTGTTTGATGGTCATTGAAATGTTATGTTACATTAAAGTTTTTGCATTTGAAGCGTGACAAACTTGTTTGCTCTCGAAGTAAAAAAATAAATATTTCACCACAACATTTTAGGTAAGTACAAATAAATTGTATGTCCATTGATTTTGACTGTTATGGACACACACGGTTGTTAACTGCTTTGTTGAAATATTTATCACTATACCTCAAGCATCAAACAAGTAAACGCGTCTAGGCACCCCACATGGTGTGGTGTAATTTTAAGGAGGCGTTTGTTTTGAGCCTTTTGCCCCAAGCGTCGTGCTGCTAGGCGAAGCAGTAGAATGTTGCACCCTAGATGGCGAAAGTCCAGTAGCCGAAAGCATCACTAGCTTACGTTCTGATCCGAGTAGCATAGGGCACGTGGAATCCCCTGTGAATTAGTAAGGACCACCTTGCAAGGCTAAATACTCCTGGGTTATCAATAGCGAAGTAGTACCGCAAGGGAAGGGTGAAAAGAATCCCCATCGGGGAGTGAAATAAAACATGAAACCGTAAGCTCCCAAGCAGTGGGAGGAGCCCAGGGCTCTGACCGCGTGCTTTTTGAAGAATTAGTCGGCGACTCATAGGTCGTGGCTTGGTTAAGGGAACCCACTGGAGCCGTAGTAGAAGCGAGTCTTCATAGGGCAATTGTCACTCCTTATGGACCCGAGGTTTGGACTTAAAGAAAAAAAATTGTTTGGATGTAAAACATGAGGTTTAAAAAGGAGAGTGAACCCTACATACAAGGGGATGGAAAAATCCTAAGATGGGTGTCTGCTTTTGTCTGACGACCCACTAACCCTTTTTTTTAATTTTATTTTTGTTTGTCTCTTCTCATTTGGTATTTTCACAAAACGATGTTCTACTCTATTATATTTTATCATTTGCTAATAACTTATATATTTTATAATATATTTTCTCTATTCTACTTCAAATCTAAATCCAAATTCTAAACCTATCTACAAACCAAACGGATGTAACACCCCCAATTCATGGTTGCAGCGGAATTCGAACTGGGTGTTACTCGACGGCACAATAGTCACAATAATAGAAAACGAACTCCAATTGAGTCGTTTTAAAAGGTTTATCATTCAAATTTGTATAAATATCAGAGATTACAAAATGAGGTCCCAATTGGTTCCATGTTTACAATGTATAATAAATGAGTTTTGAATGATAATAAAATTTATAGCCCTCTTGAGTATCCGTGCCCTTCCGTGCCATCCTTGATCGTCATGAACCTGAAATACATGCTTGAGAGGTCAACACAAAGGTTGAGTGATATTCATAGAGTTTGTTTAATGTTTGAACACAATATGTTGGTAGTGTGAGTTATAGACTCACACCAATGTTTGGAAAACAAATATGGGCCACGTTGTTACACGCCCGAAACAGTTATTATCAAATACTAAGCTTATGACACCAAAACGTTAACGGGTACCAATATCAATCGGCGGAGTTATCCCGGTAGGTACTTTGCCGTCATACCTAATGTCTCAAATATTAATGCATTTGTTTGAACTTAGTCAATACAAATGGGATTCGTCAATCCCAATAGGCCTATTCACAATATTCGCGCTCACTTGCAAGTAACCCTCACAAGTGATTAAATGGTTCATAATATGGGATCTCGGTTTGGCAAGGATGGTACTTAGTGATAATAAAACAATCAGGCAAGCATACAATTTAAAAACATTGTGCTCGGTTAAAAATAGCATGTATTCCCCCCAAGGGTTTGTAAAACAATGAAGTAATGTAAAGTGGGGCTATGAACTCACCTTAAGTAAGATAGCAAGTAATGAATGTAACGGTTGAATCGTGAAGGTTTCTACGAGCAACCTATAATTGAATGATTCGACTTAGGATTTGAGTAAAGAATATAACGGAGTGCCTATATATATATATATATCTTGCATTATAGTCCATGATGTGGTATGATGTATATTGTAAGTCCTTGAAAGAAAAGATTCATGAAACATGTATGTTTTGTATATCGTTTACTACCGTTCGGGCCGACATAATTCAGAAGTCATGTTAGTAAACGTTCGAGGAGCCAGGACACTTTAATTCGTAAATCCACAACTCAACTCGACGGCTTACATAATGAACTCCTCACATGAGGCTCCCTACTATTGTAGTATTTGATGAAATATATAGATATAAGTTTTGATCCGAAAGGTTACATGTCCAATATTTGAATAAACTTAGGAAAGTTTATTAGTACATGAAGATTGTTATTAGGGTATGTTTCATAAGTTTTGTATGACCATTTTCTCTTGGTAATATCTCATGGTTCCCTTTTAAGTGAAGTAGATCCAAATTGCTTGTTCAAGTTCTCGTCAACTCTTTGTTTCATGTTTACGCCTATGAAAGTTGGTATGGTCATTTCGTCATGGCCTAGCCATGACCTTTGGTCCTTGTTTCAAGGTCATGAGACACAACCTTGGCTCTAGCCATGGTTGTGGTCTTGATTATAGGTCATAAGACCTCTTGTTCCTTTCAAAGTATAACCATAATCTTGTGACTTTCGCCTAAAAATGGGCTGTTTAGAATTTGAAGAATTTTATCACTCGGAAAGTGTTTTTAGGTCTCGAGCTTCTTTACTCCCAAATGAAAACGTCGTTCCGGACAACTTTCGTGTTTTAACTTTTTGATGAATCGGACCAGAAGTGGGACTTTCAAAACCCAAATTTGATCAGAATGGTATTTGGCAGTTTGCCGAAAAGTTTTGGTAACTTCAAATGGGCGTAACTTTTGACTCGTATACTCGTTTTGGGTGGTTCAAGTTGCTACGGTTTCCTTGTTAAGTCCTCTACTGTAATATGTAATGATCAAATATCATATTTTTACCATTTTGATCAGGTCTTACCAAGAAAGTCACTAGTTTACTTGTTTTAGTAACTTGTTGTAACAATCAATAACAATAACTTGTTTTAATCATTTTTATACATCATGGACATAACTACAAGACATAATATAGCAAGAATAACATGTAAATAACATGAACATGATTATTTAACAAGAATCAAGTTAGGGTTTGGCTCACAACTTTTGGCTTTCAAAGATGAAAGGAAGTTAACATGTAAGGATAGGACTTTGATAGACTTGCTTCAACCCACTTCACTTCATGCAATCTTTCTACTCTTGTAATCTTGAAAGAGAGATGATGAAAATTGAGGTGACTTGAGTGGATTCAAACTCAAGAGAAATCACCAAAGTTTCTAAGGATTTGAAGTAGTTTTGATGAATCAAAACTAAACTAGGGTTTATGTATGGATATTGCACTTGATTTCTTGGATGGAACTTGAAGTAAATGAGCTAAGGATGAGATGATGGTGTATTTTTATGTGTGTGGGTCGTTTGAATGGCCAAGGAGGGGAAGGAGAGGCATTTATATGCAAATGAGGAGGTTACATTGTTGACTAGTCAACACTTGGAGACCAAGTTGAACACTTGTCATCATCTCATGACACAAGGCATAAGATCAAGCCACATGGGTGGTGAATCCCCCCTCCTAGGTGGTTCACAAGCTTGGGGGACAAGGTGTGGACTTTGCTTGGTATTATCCTAAGTATTAGGAAGAGTTTTGACTCCGGGAAATGACAACCGTAAATGATTAGGCCTCAAAACGTAAAACCGGGTGTCGTAAAATTATGGAACTTTAAAGTATTGTTAGACATGTCCATATGTCCCATAATAAAATATAAAATGAATGGTAGGTTCTATTTGGGTGGTAAACCCTGCTAAAAACTGGAAACACGGGTCTAAAACGCGTAATACGTAAAACGTACGAATATTGCGTAAAATTGAGAAAAGTAAAATGTTACTTTTCTAATATGTTATAAATGATTTAAAATGACTTATAATGTCTAGACTGGGCTCAGT
>JARVZY010007889.1:0-21383 GCA_030686995.1 Artemisia argyi | reverse complement strand
AGATCTTTTGTAGCAAAGAAGATCACAAAGTTCACACCAAAAGTTACAAGTCTCAACACAACGTTGCAAGTCTTGATAGCTTAGCATTGTGTAAACTCGTGAAGTTTATACATCATTTCATTGTGTAATTTCAGTAGTGATCGGTTAGTATTTTAGGCCTTAAAATACATAGCGTGACGGGAGTGGTTGTACCCTTGTAAAAGAACTCGACATCTAGCTTTGTGTCGGAAATCTTGTGTAAGCGACGTGTAAGGTTTTCTCCGCAGGTGAAAGGATCTTGTTGACTAGTGATTGAAACTCTCGAGTTGGATACTCGGGGCGTGGAGTAGGGCAAGGAAAAAGAGTTCTTGTAGCCGAACCACGATAAACAATCGTGCTGTGGTTTGATTGTTTTTTACTTTATACTTGCATATTACTTATCGATAATTAGTTTCAATTGTTGATTACACTTAAAGTTTTCAAAGTTAAAAGAAGCTAAAAACCGGTAAACTATTCAACCCCCCTTCTAGTTTTCCACACTTTTCTTTCTTCTTTAAACCTTCTAAATCATGATTATGTGAATGATATTCTTATTAGTGGACTAATATGTAGCATGTGTTACACAAAAGAGGAACATTGTCCTGCATTTAAATTTTCTTCTCGGAATGCAATGAACAACACTTAGAACCTCTTTTGGGAGCTGGTTCTTTCTTCTTTGCTCTTAGGCCAAGGACATAGCAGGTTACACTCGGAGGCCTTGCCTTCGTCTGTTCACTGGTACCCTCATCTAGCCTTGCCTTCATCTGTTTATCATCAGCTTCCTTCCTCTGGTTACTGGTACCCTCAGCTGGGGTGTCTTCCAAGTCAGTGCTGATAGTACCAAAATCCAAAACTGTATAAATTATACAACAAAGGCAAACTGTTATACAAGGTATAATATTCACTTCAAAGAACATTATTTAAATTAATAACATCTATAAGGTAGAAAGACATTCCAAACACCCCTTTAAGAGCTTGAGTATATTTACCTTTTATCGTTTCCTTCTTTCTGCTGATAAACAACTCATCAACAAGATTTGTAGCCACTTTTGCCTTTCCCATGGCATCTATAAAGATAGCCAAAATGAAATAAATAAGACTTATTTTCTTTTCCAAACACCCTTTTAAGAGGTTGAATACTTGTACCTTTCATTTCAGTCTTTGTCCTCATAAACTGCTTATCAAGAAATTTATCTACATTTTCCTCTGTGATGTTTTTGTATGGCACATATCTTACTTTCATCTGCTTCAATAATTCATCATTAACGTTATTACCCAGCTTACACCATACTTGTTGATCATCTGCCAAACAATCAATAATTTTAAAGCCAACCTTCTTTATGATATCTGCAAAAATTATTCAAGATAGCCAAACTATAATACAAACTCAAATGATAGTATTTACATTACATTATAAGAGGTTGAATAATTAACCTTCCTTGATCTTAACTCGTATAATACCTGTTCATGTGTTGCAATCCTCTTTTCCATACGAGCACAACAGTTCGGACCATCATTGAAATCTATAAAGATAGCCAACAAGACTAGATGTGATCACTTATACAGAATCAAACATGAAACAAGACTATACGTGTTAACCATTCACCAAGACTAGATGTGATCACTTAACACAAGCAACTATACACTACTGTTAACCACTCACAGTCAAATATAATTACCTAAATCAAACTAAGCCAATTTTTAACACATAAAGGAACTAAATAAACAACGTAAATTACTTAAAAGTCTCATGAAACAAAAATTACAAAGTCACAGTTAATACTACTTTTTTGGCATAACTAACAGTCAAATATAATACCAAAATCAAACTAAGCCAATATTTAACACATAAAGGAACTAAATAAACAACATAAACTTACCAACACTAAACACCCGTTGCATAGTTTCATTATCAATAGAGCTTCCACTGTTGTCGCTTCCACTTTGCCCGCCATCCATGCTCAAAAAATTAGGGTTTATGTTTGTATGTGTTAGACGATAGGGACGATGTGATTATGTTTGTGTCAGCCCTAAATGAATTAGTTTTATATCAAAGTTTTATCGCGAATATTGTCCCTCAAGCTTTAGAGGGTGAATACTTCATTTTCCATACTTGTGGGAAAGAAAGAGAAATGGTGAAATTGCGATTATTGAAAAAAAGAAGGGTAAAATAGTAATTTCATACGGCACTTAACGGGATTTCTTAACGAGCGTCAAACAAAAAATTATTTTTTCATAAACAGTAACCTTTCAAAGACATTATTTGCATATTAAAAACGGCTTAGAAATAGTTTTTACAAAAATTTCGTATAAAACCACTTTTTGCAATTTTGCCAAACTTTAATGATATTTTTTGCATTTTTCCCTAAAGATAACAACTACAACTCCTCGTCATCATAGTCAAAATCAATCTCACACATCTCGGGCATGGAATAATCACACTATCCCGCACGGCGTCCATACGCCACGTCAATTCCCACAACCCCTCAAAATCCTTGAGATAATCCCCAGCCCTACCCCACCACCTCTCAATCTCAACCGTCCATCAACACCCACACCAGAACTCCCCAACACCCGCACCACACCAAATCCCACCCCTCACCCCTCACCCCTCACCCCTCACCAAACAACAAATATAAATCACTTCCAATAGTCAATATACAGATAAACACAATTCACAATTTCACAATTTTATAAAAATTTCATTTTATTTTCTTCTGAATAACAACAAATGGAACCACAACCACTTAACGGCGTTAACAGCTACCGCCACCGCCGTTCACCGTCATCCGATCGTTTCTTAGGTGTCTTCTCACCGCCGTCATCCAACGGCGTCATCTCCGGCGGCTCATCAGTCGCCGGCGATGATTTCAGTGAAGATGACGTCTTCTGGACTGGCGATTTCACCGAACAAAAAGATCATCCAATTAAAGGTAACAACAACAACAACACCATCAGCAATAACTATAATAACCGTTTTAACGGTAACAGTTCGTTCCGTCACAACGGTATACTCGCTGCATTACCGGAAAATAACCGTCATAACCGTCCGTTAATCAACCGTACGGCGAGTTCGATGACGACGTCACCAATGACGGCATCGAAACTGATCCCGTCGATTCCTCGGCCGAGTAAAGTGGAGAGAGAAGTGAAGTTTCAGCAATCGGCGCCGGTGAATGTGCCGATGTTTAAGATGAAGGTGAGGACAGGTGGAGGTGAGCTTGCTGACGTGGACATTGGAGATGAGGATGATAATGAAGAGGAGATGCTGCCTCCGCATGAGATTGTGGCGAGAGGGTATTCGAAGTCGCCTCATACGACTTTCTCGGTTTTGGAAGGTGCTGGAAGGACTTTGAAAGGGAGGGATTTGAGGTTGGTTAGGAATGCGGTTTGGCGTAAAACAGGGTTTCTCGATTGAGGAGTTTGTTGTGTTGTGCCTGATGTTTTTGGACTGGAAGTTGATGGTTTTTTTATTTTGAGCTTTTGCAGTCTGGAAAAAAGATATATAAATTGTAGTTTTAGTAGATTGAGTTCAGGCGTATCTTTTGTTTTTTCGTAATCAATGGAGTTTATATACTGTTAGTATGAGAATTGCTGGAACTTATCTAGTGTTGATTACATTTGCTGCTGCATGGTGATTTTTATAAGATCCTTTAATTGATCAACTTTTGTGTCAAATGCTAGATTATAGGGGGTGTTTGTTTATGCGTATATGTGGGGTTATGAGCTTATTTGTGTTTCGGCTTATATTTTATAAGCCCCAATGTTTCGGTGTATTTTGAGACTTGTCGGCTTATACAAGTTTATTATGATACGATAAACTTATATTAGCCCATGAGTCTCAAAATAAGCTGGAAAATTGGGGCTTATGAAGTATAAGCCGAAATCAAATAAGCTCATAAGCCCACGTATAAGCTTAAACAAACACGCCCTATATTGCTCAAGTTGCTTTGTATTGATGTATGTTTATGTTGTTTTGGAATTAGGGGAAATAGAGTTTTGAATTAGGAAAGCTGATTTTTGTTGATATTTTGCTTCCATTAATGGTAAATTTAAGATTTTGGAAGGGCTTTTGTTGTTATCTTAGATTGTTTTTAGAGATTTAAGTATTTAAACTACTTAAAGTTTTGATTTTGTTTTATGTAGTGCATATAAGCTCTTTTTTAGAGGTTTAAGTAATAAAGTTTTAGTTTTGTTTAGAAGTTTTTGAAGAAAATGACTTGCAATTTGTGTTCCCTGGTTATATATGTTGCGCTGATTGTGTAAAATTGCCAATTGTGAGTCTGAATTGTATAAACTGATGACATGGATATCCATTGTGTAAGCTAGCGGATGGATGGCACGGCGTCACTATATACAGTTCAGACAACACGTCAACCATTTTACACAATTGGCACACCATGGTAAACATATGTCAGGTTTTTTATATTCAATTAAAAAAGTTGATACTGAAATTAAAATGGAACTTCAATGGTTAGACCTCTTTATAATATTTGAATGACTTGGTGAAACAGTAATGGAACTTGTTAGGTAAAGTTGCCTCTTTTTTTAATTGTTCAAAGACTTGACTAGAATGGAAGCAGATAGTGAAATCCCCATTGCAAGCACTCTACAGGTTGAAAAGATGAATCCTTGATTGTTTCATCATGTCATAGTATTTGGAATTGAATTTTCTTTTGATGTTTGTGTCATTAAACTCACAATATGTGTACCATCTATTCATCTGGTTGAGGTGTTGGAGTCCTTGAAGTTCAATTGGTGTTGATGGTAAAGGCCTAGTCCGTCTTTAGTTCTTTACTTGTGTATGTCTTATACTTTTGTGTCAATGCTTAACTGCTTTAGGTTTATACCTTGTGAACTTATGTGAGTATTGCACTAAACAACGTTGCTGATAAATGCTGGTCCTAGTTGGATAAAATTCATCAAAGAACTCGATGAAAAACTATTGAGAGTAGCTGCATTTAAGATGAACTTCACACGGTGTTTCAAACATGTAGAAACCTCAAGTTAGACGCTAAAGAATCTCTTGTTCTTCTATCTTTTCGTTTAGAACAATTTGCTGGTTTCTTTCTGCAATTTAATACTAGTAGTTCTGTAGTTGTACCATATGGAAAATCTGGATGTCGTGTGAGCTGAACACCGTGCCAAGTTAAGTTCTGGATTGCATCAACATCATTTTAGTAAATTCATTATATAGTAAATTCATCTTATTGTCTAAAAATTATCTTTCAACTTCAAATGGTAGCAGCTCATAGAAGTTGCAGGAAAAGTTACACTACAGTTCTTTAGTTCCCACTTAGAAATAACCTTGCTGTATTATTTGTCTAAGAAACGTAATGACAAGAATTTTTTCCGCTGTTCCTTGTGTTTATTTCTATCTGTTGAGACTAGAGTCACTTTTAAGCTGTTAAACTTCTGCATTCAAATTTGGTTATCTTATCTATATCACACGAAGATTTATGCTTGGAAGCGGGAACCATGTGCAACTGGTTTATACCTTGTTGAGCGCCAATTCTGAGTTCCTGTCCATGTTGATATGTGAACTTTTCATGCTGAACGACACCACCCTTTTTAGTTATTTAAGGTCTTTCGTAAAATAGTATGATTGTATGTTTTGACCAAAAAGACCTGAACAATTTGAAGGCTTTGGTGGGACTTCGTTTTCTGTAGGAAATGCTGGTTTTACACTCGATGACGGTAAAATTGTTTCATGGGGCCTTGTTTCATTAGCTAAAACTAGCAGGTCCCGCGCGATACTGTTGCGGGTACCTCGTAATTTAATTTTTTTAGCAAATAATTTATTTTATTTGTACGTTTTTTAGGCAATAGTTTTATTGATTAATTTGTTCGTTTAGAGACTATAAGCAATGGCAAAGGTTTGGTGAAACTTTGTTTACTTTGTATTATTTTATTTGTTTGTTTTTTGTGTTTAGTAACTTGCTTGATTTGTACAATGTGTTCTTTTAGTTGTATTTTTCATTGAAAGCGGTTTTTAAAGTATCATTAATTAGCGGCTTGCATGACTTGTATTATGTATTTTAATACTTGTATTTATCATTAAATAAATATTTTAAGAATGTATATTAAGTATGTATCAATGAATTGTAAATATTGCATGAATACTTTTGTATTGTTGAAATTTAAGTTTTTAAGATATTTAATGTTAGAAAAGTGTGTTTAAATTAGTTGTACATTTAGCGTATATAGTTGTATTATTGAATATTAAGGCATTAAATGCCCCCAAAGTGCTCAATGCTTTATAAGATAGTAAGATTGTACGCTTAAAACCACCTTGTATGTTTATATGAATGCTACGGTAAGAGCTATTGTGTTGCATGTACTCGTGTTCACAGCCCAATCTAGTTGGATTTGGGTAAACTATTTCGACCAAACCAGTGCCATATTGGCTTGCTAGGTTGAACTAGCCGGATAGTCTAGAAAGAGAAATGATATTGTTATTAGGTTTTGTGCCTAAAAACCTTTTTAATCATGTGATGATAACAAAGTGAAGAAATGAAAAGTGGATATGATAAGTGATATGTGACATATTCCGAGTGACATGCATGTTATGGTTAGTAAGATCTCTTGGGCACATTGCTCGTCTAAAAGATTTGGTTTGGCGGTTTAAGGGTGTAGGTTGTTATTTTAATAACAATACTAGCATGGTACTTGTATGTTGGGGTATCATGTAATTAAAGTTTTTGGCAAAACTATGTGTCTTTATGCTTTTTTCATGACAAAATTGTAGAACTGTGGAAGGGAGGGGGTTGAATACGTTTCTTTGGACTTATTTTAACTTTAATTTGAAAAACTATAAGGTGGGTTGAATAGTTTTCGATCTTTTTCATTTTATAAAAAGTTTGTTTCAAAATCTTCAATTAAAGTTTTTTTTTTTTTTTTTTTTTTTTTTTTTTTTTTTTTTTTTTAAATTTAAAATGTTTTGTATTAAATTATCGATTAAGTTAAACTCAACATGAGAAGTGTGAATAATGCATCTAAGTCCATTAGACCATATCATATAATTATGGGGGTTTATGAAAAAGTTTATAAAGTTATGAAGAGGTCTAAAAATTTGTAAACCATAGTGAACATCTATTTCAAGCTTATGTGGCATGAAGAGGTTTAGGATATTGAACATTTTCATAATTTAATGCACTTGAATTATGAGAGATGTTTATAAAATGTGAAAAGGTTTATACATAGTGAGGATAGGTTTATAAAATAAAAAGGTTTATAAATTAATGTCAAAACACAATTATAAACCTTTAAAAAGGTTTACCATAGTGGATGCTCTTAATCATATCTCAACATTAACTTCTTTCTATAACACAATCAACATCAAAACAATATAAGCAACAACTATGACACATATGCAAGGATAGATATAAAGCGATAAATGCAAAAATAAATAAAAAGAGATAAGAGAAAGGAGATGCAAACCGGACACGATAATTTATAGTGGTTCGGCTACAAAGACACCTTCCTTACCATACTCCACTCCCCGAGTCACCTACTCGAGAGTTCACAACACTACTCAACAAGCTCCCTTTTGACAGAGAAAACCGTACATACTTTCGCTTACACCAATTTAACGACACAAAGCTAAATGTCGAGTTCTAATCGTAGCTAGAACCAATCTCACGACTTCGATCACTAAACAACTTCAGGACTTCTTCACTACTTCACGACTTCTTCACTACTTCACAACTTCTTCTCTACTCCACAACTTATTCACACACCTACTTCTTCACAACTACATGACTTCTTCACACCTATTCTTACTTACCTATTGACTCACTACTAAGTAAGATCATCTTGATCTACTTATTACATATACATACATAACTCACAACTTCACATCAACACTAACTAGACTCTAATACTTCTTTGGCTTTATGATAGGGAGGATTCTTCTTTGCACTTTGAGGAATTAAGCTTGAATCACTTGGAAACAAAGCTTTATGATTATAAGATCAAAGGATTTAGAAAGATATGTAGGAAGGATTAAAATAGAAAGTTTGGAGCGCAAAAGGTGAGGAAAAAGTCCAGGAATGAACCAATATTTATAGGCAAAGTTTATAGCTGAAGGAGCGGAGCCGGTCCCCTTAATTAATGGTCGGCCCTCTTAAATATTAAGGGGGCCGCCCCCTGTAACGGCTATAAACTTTGTCTTTTAATGGGGAAGGTTTTTCTAGAACATTTTTGTCATTTTTGGTTGAAAATTTGAATTTATATATTTATAATAGATTTAACATATTTATTTAATACCAAAAATGATTTTCTAAAAAATATAAAATGTTTCTGACATTTTATAAAAAATCTAGTGATTAAGAAAATGTTCTTTTGATCATATAATGCATTAGACATTTGTTTATTCATACATTAAGTGATTGTTGAAGCATGCTTGAGACATTGAGATGTCGAGTGATGTTGACGAATGAATGAATATATTTTTAAGACTTTTTTAGAAATGAAAAATCTAAAATACTATAAAACTAATTTTAGAACTGAAAATATATTTTTAAGACTTTTTAATTAATTATTACTAATTATTAACTAATTATTAATTACTTTTTAATTATTTAAATTAACCTAAATTCTATTTATGAAATTACACTAGAAAATTGAAAATAAAATTTGGAAAAATTAAAATTAAAAATAACTAAAAACTAATTTTAAAACTAAATTTGTATTTTTCTGATTTTCTAATTAATTAATATTAATTATTAACTATTTATTAATTATTAAAAACTAATTTAAAATATAAAAACTACCAAATGATGAAAGAAAAATATGAGAAAATTACTAAAATTATTTTTAACTACCAGAAGCCTAGGAAAAATATAAAAATGAGATTAGCTTATAAATAAGCTGAGGTAATAAGCCAATTGGCTTAAATAGAAGCTCTCACTTCCAATAAGTTGGGCTTTTTGGGGTTTTTCTGATTCAAACTTGCTTATTGACTGTTTTTAAGTAACTTTTGTGAAGGTGAATTAGCTGAGAATAAAAAATAAGCTATTTGGTGAGCTTATTGTGATGACAGTTGAGCTTTTAAGCTTATTAGGACTTTTTTAGTGATAAAAAAGCTACCAAATGATGATGCAAACACAAATAAGCTTGAAACAGATACAACTTAAATCAAACCAAATTAAGACAAAAAGCACAAGGGATAATCACTTAAATAGCAATAAGCAATCCCAAAACCAAACAGTCCAAAACAGGTCCAAAGGGTCACCTTTGAGAGCCTGTGGGGTCCACTAGGGACTTTGGAAGTCCAAACAAAAGATTAAGCCAATAAGCTGAGCTTATTGGCTGTCTAAAAAGCTAGGTTTCACCCTCTGGGTCCCACAATTGAGATCAGGAGGGGGTTTGGAACTTAGGGTGAAAGCTGAGTTCTCAGCTTTGGTTAGGAATGGGACAAAATAAATGGGCAATGCAGCCCAAGCAAATAAGCTACAAACTATAAAATAAGCACAGAAGTAAGAAGCCTAGCTTATTGGCTTTCTATTAAGGCAAAAATCAGGTCATGGGGCCCACTGGTTAGGCCTGTGGGGTCCACTAAAGTTGGGTCACTTGGACTGATGTCAGTGCACAGGGGAGAGGTGCTTCCCCTGCAGCTCACTTTGAGCTTGTGCACAAGCTTGTGAAAAATTTACAAAAATAAGCCAAGCATGGGACTACACAGTTCAGCTGAGATATTTCAATATCTAAAAAGCTCAAAACCTGAAAGCTATTACAAAATTCTAGAAAATTCTTCCAAGAAATGGATTTCTGCAAACACTAGAAATTTTGACTTTTTGATTAAACACTTAAAGTTGACTGTCCTGAACTTTGAACTTGATTTTATGATTTGATATGATAAGTTAAGCTACAAAGAGACTAAAATGAGCTAGGACATGTACTTATGACTTAAAATGAAGCTTATGCCTTACTAAATCCTTCACAGACAGTGTTTAGGCCACTTTGTATGAAATTTTGACTTTTCTGCTAGTTAATACCAAATTTTTGTTTGAAATGGTGTGTTTGAGGTCTGAGTATGCTAAGTGAACCAGTTTTAATAACTACAACCAACTGAAGAACCTAACACAGTCTAATCCAAACACCCTATTTAAACACAGACTCTTGATAAAACTTGATAAAAATTATAGTAAACTACAAACTAATGATCACAGTCAATCCAATAGGTGATATATAAGCAACTTAATCAATAATAAACAACAAATACCACTAATATACTTAAAAGAGTAAAAATCAAAAATCAAAGCTTACAATAGCCATCCTGCCAAAATGATTAAACCATGTACCAAGGACCCTTCCTATTGGTTCCCATGAACCACTAATACCATCAGCAACCACCAATCACTGAGCTCTAATCTTCTTCAACCCTTGATCATTATTTTGTTTATTTTGATTTTCTTTTATTTTTTCTATTTTTATCAAACTGTGGTAAATACAATTCCACAAACTTAAAAAGCTTGTGAAAACAGATACATTGGACTTATATGAGTATACAAACAGATAAATTTCACTAATGAACCTTAAACAAGAAATTGGAATTCTTTAAATAAACTCAAAATTTGCAAAATGGAAATAAACTTAAAACAACACTTTCATTGACTTAAAACAGATTACAAGAGGTAAAACAAACACTAAAAATAACTAAGTTATAATCCTACACACTTTCTAAGGCTCATATGAGCTATTACTTATACAACGAGACTAGAATAAGCCCCCACTTCTTCCACATGGCTTCTTTTTGAAAAATAGCACTCCCCTAGGCTTCTCCTTTGACCCTTGACTAAATCTCACTCGTCCAATTGAGCTTTGATGTATCTGAGCCTTTGATTGACTTTTGGCGCCAAAAATGAAACGGGGCAAATACTAGTGGTTCTGGTGGAGTCATTTATTGTGGGTGGTGGAGGTTGGTGTGATAGATAGGGCGCATTTATTGTAGAGGGTTTAGTGGGTGAAAAGGTGGAGGGGGGGGGGGGGACACAGTACCTGAAAAACAGGGGAAAATGGGGGTTGGGGAAGATGGTGTTTGACCCTCGTTGACCTGGGGGTTTAATATTAAAAGGGGTGGGCCGGTTAGGGGTGGTGATGGGCCTGGGGTATTGTTTGGGCTTGGGGGATTGGGTATTGGACTTGGTTGTTTGGTTTGGTTTTGGCTTAAAAATAACAAAAGGGTCCGGTTGGTTTTAGGAGTTATCACAAGGTCCATTTTTGTAATTTTTCAAAAGATGAGGGCTAAAGTTGTACATTCCCCAAAGTGTTACCAAGGACCAATCATGCCAAGTATCATTATCCAAAAACCATTTTTTTTTTACCATTTTCCACTTTTCAAAATTCCCAGGGACCATTTTTGCCAGATTTGAAATTTTGAGGGACCAAACATGTAATTTTTGAAACTTATGACCCAAGTATCATATTTTGTGATTTTTAACTTTCAAAAGACTTGGGTTGACTTTTCTTTCAAAATAAATGCATAGGGACTATTTTTGACAAGTTTTGAAACTTGAGGGACTGAAACTGCCAATATTGCAAACTTTGATCATTTTTCATTTGTTTTTGCTTTTTGCATTTAAAACACATAAAACACAATCCCTGGGATAATTTCACTATTTTGATGACTTTTTGATTGTTTTTGTATGTTTTGCAGTTCAGATTTGATCAAAAATGATAAGTGTTTGAGCACTCATCAATCCCCCACACTAAACTATTGCTAGCTCTAGCAATCTTTTTAGAAAACTTGATAGATTTGAAGTCTCTTTACCAAAAGCAATCACTTCTGGAGTAGCCGAATGTTTCAGTTCAAGTAAGAACCATGGTACACCGATAACCATGTGATTTTGAACAAACCACCAGCTTTCAACGGTTTTGATTTGTCTTTACCAGAAGCCGTTTGCTTCTGGACTAGCCAACTCTTGATGGACACAGTCGACATCTTGGTGAGCTGATTATTAATTATGGCTTTCCACTGCCTTTATCACAAGTCATAATCTTGCGGGCTAGCCAACTCTTTGACTTTTTAGGATATGGCGAGTTGAGATACCATACAATTTTGGGCAAATTGCAAGCCGTCAACGGATTTGAGTTATCTTTACCAAGAGCCGTTTGCTCCTGTATTAGCCAATCCCTTTGTCGGTTAGACATGGCGGACTGATAACCACAAAAATTTTGAAATAAAGTGAAAATTTTTTTTTTGAAAATTTTGGCAAAAAACGGGGGTACTAGAAGATATATTGTGATAAAATTCGCTAGAATTCCCCCCCCCCCCCCACACTTAGAAATGAATATTGTCCTCAATATTCAAATTTCCGGCTATTATGCTGACTCTTTGAACAGAAAAGACCAATATTCGAAGCTAACTGCGGAAACACCATATTTCACTTTATATATGTGTATATATATATATATATATATATATATATATATATATATATTTGTTGTTGTGTGGAAACTTATATACATATATACATTTCAAATAGCAGGGGAGGACCACTCCCCCACAATTAGTTGGTAGAAAGTAGAAAGAAATCAGAGATACGGGTGAAACCCGTATTGTGCTATTGTTTTTGTTCATCGAGTCGCTAGCTTGACTCGATCCCCGAATTCAATTATCCTTGGGGAAAGTTTGGAGATCCAGGACAACCATGGATGGTATGTCCTCTCCAAAGTAATGTTTCAATCGATGTCCATTCACTTTGAAATTCGGATCGTCATTTTGAGATAATTCGACGGTGCCATAAGGATAAACCTTTGCGATAGTGAATGGACCAGTCCAACGGGTTTCTAGCTTTCCCGAGAAGATCTTGAGTCTAGAGTTGAAAAGAAGGACTCGATCACCAACGTTAAAAACACGGTTCTTGATTTTTGAGTCATGAATCTTCTTTGTCTTTTCTTTATAGATCAAAGAATTCTTGTAAGCTTGATCACGAAGTTCATTTAATTCATTTAATTGAACTTTCCTATGATCACCCGCAGTTTTGAGGTCAAAATTTGCATGCTTGAGAGCCCAATAGGCTTTGTGCTCATGCTCGATCGGAAGATGACACGCTTTCCCGTACACGAGTTTGTAAGGCATACACCCGATGGGTGTTTTTTAAGCCGTACGGAAAGCCCAAAGTGCATCATCTAATTTATCCGACCATGATGCACGATTTTCACCTACAGTTCTTTCCAAGATCCTCTTAATGCCCCGATTGGAAACTTCTACTTGTCCACTTGTTTGAGGGTGGTACGCAGTAGAAAGATGGTGAGTTACACCATACTTTTGCATGACTTTATCGAATTTGTCATTACAGAAGTGCGTACCACGATCACTAATAATAGCATGTGGAGTTCCAATCGGGCAAAAAGAGCTTTCAGAAATTTCACAACTACTCGGGCATCATTAGTGGGTAAAGCTTTCGCTTCAACCCATTTTGACAAATAGTCAACCGCCACGAGTATATACTTGTTACTATGAGAAGACGGGAATGGCCCCATAAATTCTATGCCCCATACGTCAGAAATTTCACAAACTTTGTTGACATAAATAATGTCTAAAAACATTATTAACATATTATCAATATATCTATGTTTTGATTATTACAAAACATAAACTCATTGAAATAAAATTTATAACATAAACAAGTATTTAGTGATTAACATTCTTTTTACATCCAAATCACTTAAGGTATGAATAAACAAAGTGTTTATTGCAATCTATGATCAAAGGGGTATTTAATTAATCATTACAAAGTTTATTTAATTATATAAACATATTATATATTTTTGAAAAACACTTTTGGTAATAAAGAAAAATGTTTTATTCATACTAAATATATGAATTCAAATTTTTAACCAAAATCAGTTAGTTTTTCACCAAATAAACTTTCCCCACTAAAAGGCAAAGATTCTGGCCGTTACAGCTGGGCGGCCCCTTAATTATAAGGGGGGGGGGGGGTCCCCTTAAAATTAAGGGGACCGGCCATGATTTAAGGGGACCGGCGAGCTCCAGTTGTCAGAAATCTTTGCCTATAAATACCACCTTAAATCTGGAATTTTCCCCACCTTTTGCACTCCTAAACTTTCTGTTCTAGATCTCAATTTCCATTCTCTTAATCCTTTGATCATACATTCATAAATCTTTGTTTCAAAGGGATTCAAACATCGTCCTCTCAAGTGCAAGAGAAGAATACTTCTATCCCTCAAGACAAGAAGTATTTACAACTTATTGTGATCTCCACATCCAAGTTGTTAGAGCATTATCCATTATATCTATCTCTTTGTGAAATTACTTGTGAATATTTGATAGAAGATAGTTTAGCTAGGTATATATATATATATATATATATATATATATATATATATATATATATATATATATATATATATATATATATATATATATAATAGAAGATAGTTTAGCTAGGTATATATATATATATATATATATATATATATATATATATATATATATATATATATATATATATATATATATATATATATATATATATATATATAGTATGATTGGTTAGTAGTTAGTTGTGAAGGAGAAGAGTTAGAAAGTAGATTGGTGTGAAGAAAAATGATGTGAAGAAGATTGGTGTGAAGAAGATAGGTGTGAAGAAGATTGGTGTGAAGTAGATAGGTGTGAAGTAGTGTTGTGATTAAGTAGTGACTAGGTGTGAAGAAGTTGTGTAGAAGGTGTGAACAAGTTGTGACGTAGTTGTGGTGTGTACATTGGTGTGTAAGGTTTTCTCCGCCATAAGGGAGCTTGTTGACATAGTGAAGAAAACTCTCGAGTTAGGTGCTCGGGGAGTGGAGTAGGGCAAGGAAGGTGACCTTGTAGCCGAACCACTATAAATCTCTTGTCTCGCGGTTCGATCTTTCCATCTCTCATTTATTTCTTTACTTACATCATTATTGCTTTATCGTACATATTTATTGTTGTTCATATTGTGCACGACTTGATATCACATAGTATCGAGTCTAAATTTTTGAAAACAAAGAAAACTTTCAAACAATCTTTTGTAACAAACTAAAAAGACGTAAAACTATTCAACCCCCCTTCTAGTTTTCGACAATTGGTATCAAGAGCCACGTCTAGCAAGATTTTTAAAATATATTGTATTTTAAAACTTGTAACTATCTATGAAATCTTTAAAATATTTAGAAGGGCAATCTATGCAAAGACCACCACTATTTGAAAGTGATGGATTTTTATATTGGAAAAATAGATTTGAAACTTATGTGAAATCAAAAGATCTTGATCTTTGGCATGTCATTACCTTTGGTGATTTTCCCCCTATTGAATATAATTTTGAAACTAAAATGGATGAAATTGTATCTTTTAAAAAACAAAACGATGATTTGAAAAAGAAACTAGCAAAAAAAAAAAAAAAATGAAGCCAAAATGGTTAATTATAATGCGTTACCACGCAAAGAATATGAAAGAATTTTTATGTGTAAAACCGCAAAAGAAATTTGGGATTCTCTACTTATTACTCACCAAGGTAATAGTCAAGTCAAAGATAATAAAATAGATCTTCTTGTACAACAATATGAACAATTTATGATTCCGAAAGAGGAACCAATTGATAATGCTTTTGCTAAATTTAACACTATTATCACAAGTTTAAAAGCACTTGATGAGACATTTTCTAGTAAAAATTGTGTTAGGAAATTTCTTAGGGCATTGCATCCAAAATGGCGAGCTAAGGTCATGGCAATTGAAGAGTCAAAGAATTTGATGACGTTATCACTTGATGAACTTATTGGCAACTTGAAGGTCCATGGAGAAATTATAAGAAGAGATTCGGAAATGGTCAAAGTCAAGAAAGAACAAACCAAATCTATTGCTCTAAAAGCCAAAAAGGAACCTAGTGGCGATGATGATTCAAGTGACGAGAGTGAAGACGAAGAATATGCAATGGCCGTAAGAGAATTCAAGAAATTCTTCAAGAGACGAGGAAGATTCACTAGATCACCACGAGACGAAAGAAAACCGTTCCAAAGAAATAGAAGTGATAACTACGGGAAAAGAAAGTGCTTTAGATGTGGAAATCCAAATCATCTCATTGGCAAATGTCTAAAGCCGCCGGGTTATGAAAATCAAGGCGCCTTTGTTAGTGGAATATGGAGTGATAGTGACAAAGAAGAAGTGGAAAAACCAAGAGACGAAAAGTGTTTTATGGCAAAAGGAACCGACGAAATATGTTTAGGAATTGACTTGGAGCCTGATGAATGGATCAAGGATAGCGGATGTTTGAGGCACATGACGGGGAACCGTAAGCTATTTTCTACATACAAGGTATACAATGGAGGTAACGTTATTTTCGGTAGTGACTTACGTGGAAAAATCATTGGCAAAGGTACGATTTCTCAAGACTCACTTACTATTGAAAATGTAGAGCATGTAGATAATTTAGCATATAACTTGCTTAGTATAGGACAAATATGCGATAATAAATGTAGAGTTACCTTTACCGAAGAGGATAGCGAAGTAGTTAAGAATGGAAAAATTATAGGTAGAGGAATTAGAAAAGGAGGCATATATGTTATGAAACTAGGAAACAAACCTGATGATAGGATATGTCTAACGACCCTAGACGAAAATTCCACTTTGTGGCATAGGAGATTAGGACATGCTAACATGCAACAAATACAATCTTTGGCCTCTAAAGAACTAGTTAGAAACTTGCCTAATCTAAAATATGACAAGCATTTTTGTGATGCATGTAAAATTGGAAAACAAGTTCATGCTAGTCACAACGCTAAGAATATAGTATCCACTACTAGGTGCCTAGAACTATTACATATGGATCTTTTTGGTCCATCCGCTGTGCGGAGCTATGGAGGAAACAAATATACCTTAGTAATAGTAGATGACTACTCACGATACACGTGGACTAGGTTTTTAAGTGACAAGACCCAAGCCTTTGAAAAATTCGAAATATTTAGTAAAATGATTCAAAATAAATTAGGATACACAATAGTAGCCATTAGGACAGACCATGGTAGGGAATTTGACAACAAAGTACAATTCGGAAAATATTGTGATTTAAATGGAATATCTCACAATTTCTCCGCTCCTCGTACTACTCAATCAAATGGCGTAGTAGAAAGAAAAAATAGGTCACTACAAGAAATGAGTAGAACAATATTAAATGAACAATCCATCCCACAAAAATTTTGGTGTCACGCTGTAGATACATCAACATATATTGTTAATAGGGTATCAATTAAGAAAATTCTAGGAAAAACTCTTTATGAGTTACTAAGAGGTAGAAAACCAAACTTAAGCTACTTTAGGGTATTGGAAGTAAATGTTATATTCTAAACACTAAGGATTACCTCACTAAGTTTGATCCAAAATCATATGAAGGAATATTTTTAGGATACTCACAAAATAGTAAAGCATATATAATACTTAACAAACACTCCATGAAAGTAGAAGAATCACTAAATGTTACATTTGATGAAACAACACCACCTCCTAAAACTTTACCTTTAGAAGATGATGACTTTGTCGAGGATGAAGTTATTGAGGTTAGTAAAACAAAACCCATAGGAAATGATAATGAAGACATTAACTTAGGAAATAACGAAACTGTAAATGTTAAAGAATCTAGATCACATCCATTAGACAATATAATAGGATATCTTAACCAAAGAACCCTAAGGTCACAAGCCCAAGATAAAAATAATTTCTTTTGTTTCCTCTCAGCAATAGAACCTAAGAATATTAATGAGGCTTTAAAAGATGAAAGTTGGGTTATAGCTATGCAAGAAGAATTAAATCAATTTAAAGCAAATGATGTTTGAGAATTAGTCCCAAATCCAATGAATATGACCATTATAGGAACTAAATGGGTATATAGGAATAAGTTAGATGAAAATGGAATTGTTACTAGGAATAAAGCTAGGTTAGTTGCCCAAGGTTATAATCAACAAGAAGGAATTGATTATGACGAAACTTATGCCCCCGTAGCTAGACTAGAATCTATTAGGATATTACTTTCCTATGCATGCGCCCTAGATTTTAAGTTATTCCAAATGGACATGAAAAGTGCATTCCTTAACGGTTTTATCAATGAGGAGGTATATGTGGCACAACCTCCAGGATTCATTGACTTCGCAAAACCTGATTATGTTTATAAGTTAAAGAAAGCTTTGTATGGACTCAAACAAGCTCCCAAAGCTTGGTATGATCGATTAAAAGCTTTCCTTATTAAACATGATTATTCCATGGGAATGGTAGATAACACTCTTTTCACTAAAAGGAAAGACCCAAATCTCATCATTGTCCAAATATATGTTGATGACATTATATTTGGATGAACTTGCCAAAACATGTGTGATGAATTTGCCAAAATCATGCATGATGAGTTTGAGATGAGCATGATGGGTGAACTTAACTTCTTCCTAGGATTACAAATAAAACAATTAGAAGATGGAATATTCTTTTACCAATCTAAGTACATTAAGGAAATGCTTAAGAAATTTGGCCTAGAAGACTCAAAACCCGTGAAAACTCCCGTGTCTACGGAAGTAAAACTCACAAAGGATGATGAAGGTGAGTCCGTAGATAACACCAAGTATAGAGAAATGATAGGTAGTTTACTATACTTGACGGCAAGTAGACCCGATATCATGTTTAGTGTCTGCCTTTGTGCCCGTTTTCAAGAGGATCCCAAAACCTCTCACCAAGAAGTGGTTAAGCGTATCTTCTGATACATTAAAGGCACTATACACTTAGGATTATGGTATCCTAAGGGATCCGGCATAGAAACCATCGTCTATGCGGATTCGGATCATGCAGGAGACTACGTAGATAGAAAAAGCACTAGCGATATTTGCACGTTTATGGGATGTTGTCTAACGTCTTGGTTTTCGAAGAAGCAAACCGCTCTTGCTATTTCTACCACCGAAGCCGAATATGTAAGCGCTGGAAAGGCATGTCAACAAGCACTATGGATGAAACAAGCTCTTACAGACTGTGGCATTAGGTTAGAAAATGTTACCATTATGTGCGATAATAAAGGTGCGATAGATTTATGTTAAAATCCGGTGCAACATTCTAGGACTAAACGTATAGAAATACGCCATCACTTTCTTAGGGATAATGTACAAAAAGGAAACATATCTATAGAAAAAGTTGCATCGGAAGATAACATTGCGGATATATTCACTAAACCCCTTAAGCGTGAATTATTCATCACTTACGTTTAGGATTAGGAATGATGGAACAAGTTGACTAAATTCTATTGCATATTAGACAATTTTTTTTTATAAAATTTGCATAAGATTTACTTGTCTTCCACTTCTCCATTTCTGAGTCTATGAATCTATTTCGCACAAAATTAAAGATTGGGAAATATTATTTTCTTTGCATATACTCTTTTTGTAAAACCAAATCCAATTTTTTTTAACCATTCTCACATCTAGGAATTACATGAACATTATTTTCCTTGCATTGTTGACAAATGCTAAAAACCTTTTTCCAAAATCATGCATAAACTCTCACATAAATTGTCAAGGTATATAATCTAATATATATCTTTGACATTCATGATCGAGCAAAAATCGAATCAAGGAGATTTTGGATTGTTTCTTAAGAGATTTTTTTTCTTTGCATATTAGGAGTCGAAACAATCACAACTCCACATTTATTGCATATAGGTACACACTAGGACAAAATCACTCATAATGTAGTCATCTTGTTTCATCACTGTTTTTGACTCACTAGTTACCTTTGCCTTTGATCTAAGATAGTTACCTTAGGAAGATTAAGTTCCCTTGCCTTTACTTGTCTCCTCTAGCTTATTATTTGTTGTTTGTTTGCTCTTTTACTTAAGTGTTTTTGCATGCATGCTATATCATGATTAGATTAGATGCTATATTGCCTAAAGAAATTGAACTTGCTTGAATCCAAATCCAAAAACACAACCTTTCTGCAAATTTTCTGCCAAAAAACCAATTCTGGCAATCTGGGAATCACCAGATGGGCGGCCCCCTTAATTATGTAAGGCGGCCCCCTTAATTATTAAGGGGACCGCCCCCTAATTAAGGGGACCGACCATCTGCTGGACGGGGTTACATAATCTTTTCTGCTTTTTAGCCCATTTCAACCTACATTTCCCAATTTTCATCAACATATTTTGTCCTAATCTCCCAAACAAACTTTATCCATCCATAAATACACAAATCTTACACTATAAATATCCCCAATCTTCAACACTCTCCATTCATACCTTCATGACTTCTCCAAACAAACCAAAAACAAAAGCCTCTAAGCTAGCAAGGATGACGAAAAAACCCGTTTGGCAAAGAAAGAGCCCTCGAAACAAATCCATCATAACCAATGAAGTTGGAAACCACTCAACACCTCCAACCATTTACTTCCCAAACTTTACACCAAATCCACAAGGACATTCATTTGATCCTCTCTACAAACCATACAACATTGGTCAAACATCTTCTTTCATGCCAAACTACACATCTCATCCTCCAACCACTTATAATGATCCATACAAGTTTGATCAACCATCAAACTAAAATTCCAACTACACAAACCCAATTCATCCATATCAACACAATGACTCTCTCCACATTGCCACGGAAAAGCAAAAGTTCCGTGATGAAATAACCCAAAACATGATCTTAGTGATCTCCTTGCTATGCATCATGCACAACGCAACAAAGGGCAACCTCCATCATCACCCTATGCAAATTGCCTACCCCACTCTCTCAATTTGGATCAAGTCACAAACCATACTCACTATTGCCCTTGTTGCATCTTTTTTCAAAAACAAATTCTCTACTTGAGTGAAGATATTTCTTGGATTGAATATCTTCTTACTCGTCCTCATCCAATACCACCCTTAACTCGATACAACATCGTAAGATCCACCTCTTCCGCTCCATACCCCACTCCATATCCCTCTCCATCCAACAACTAAGCTCTATGCTTATGTTCCCCTTCAAGCAAATAAAACAATCAACCGTGGGTTGCAAGCAAGTCCAAGTGCTCTCTTAGGCAATATAGGACTATGTCTTTTCTTTTATTTTATTGTAATCAATATGCTTCAAGCATATTGAATATTGTAATGCTAATCATTTCTATGATGCTTGAATGAATCTATTTTTATTTGCATAATTGTTGCTTTGCATATATATGTCTTGTTCTCTCCACATATCGTTTGTAGCTAAGATTTCCATAGCTCGTTCCTTTGGTGCTCTCAAATGAGGGGGAGCATACATCAAGGGGGAGCATTCTACCCGTTTAACTTCTTCCATGAAGCTTACTCGGTTTAACCTTTTTGATTTTACAATAAGGGGGAGAAAAGAATAGTAAACTCTAAAATACTCGTCTA
>JARVZY010007888.1:0-21383 GCA_030686995.1 Artemisia argyi | reverse complement strand
ATTTTCAGTTTGGGCGCACCATTTAGGCGCCAACATTTTTACCCATAAGTTTTATTTTAGAGCACTACGTGAAACAAGCAACCGATAAAACTTACTCGTGTCACCTCTCTAATAACATACTAATGACCAATGTTTTGAAAATCGGGTTCGAAATCGACCCGGTCGAGTCACCAGGCACCGGGTCAACTGGTTCGATCGCCGGGTCAATCCGGTTTTCAATTTATTATTTTTTTATTTTTTCGACCGGTTCAACCGGTTCGACCACCGGGTCAACCTTGGTTGACCCGGGTTTTTACTAAAAAAAATTGAAAAAACGAAACCCGGCCGGGTTTCGAGAACCGGGTTGACCCGGGTCACTCAAAACCCGGCGGGTCTAACCGGTTAACCCGGTTTTAGAAACCCGGGTTTTTTTTACCTGTTTTTTTTTCCGGAACCGGTCGAACCGGTTAACCCGGCCGGGTCGACCCGGTTTCAAAACACTGCTAATGACTAAAATATCATTGGTAGAAATAGAACCAATAATTGTCATTGGTGTCTTTTTTTTATTTTTAATCAAACACATTCAAACAAAAATTCAAGTACGATATATTAAAAATACGATACGAATATGACAAATATATAAAACTACGATACAATACGACAAATAATAAAAACTACGATATAACGAATACTAACCTGAGCCAAAAAGTCTTGCTTGGATCTCGTCTTTGATTTTTTCTATATTAGCTGCATCTTCCGACCTCACCACTCGGTGCTAAAATTAAGAAACTTCAATTCCTAGAATTTCTTTTGGGTTGCGATAAAATCATCTTTTTTAGCACGTTCTTGTCGCAACTCTTCTTGCACCATTTTCTTGAAAGCTTATTTACTTGAAGAAGATCCCACCGAACGTGTAGAGTCAGATTTTGACTATTGGAAGGCCTTGGCTTGCCGGCAGAACTTGGTATTGTATCATCTTGAAATAGCTTGGTCAGTTCTTCAACATCATAGCCGTACGAACAAGTCTTCCAAGAACAATGGCTTTGGTACCACGCCATTGTGGTGATCTTTCAAGACATCCCATGCTTCAATGTAGGCAAGCGTGGACCCCAATATTTCTTGGAATTTCTTATAACAATGATTTAGCCAAACGGAATCGTTTTCACCACTCATTGCAATCACGTGTCAACGTTGTCCATTTTCCCGTGATCATATCCTTGGTACATTCGAAGGATGTATTGAGGTTGTATTCACTTTAAACTTTTTGCCAAAACGATTTTGAATTTCGGTGCTTGGCAAGTCTTGGTTCCTTAGATATTTGTATGAAAGTTTCAGCCAAAAGTTTTTCTTCCGCTTGTGTCCAACGGGTATGGATGAAATTTGTTTTCTTTGGTCACAAATTGTTTCCTTTTCCGATGGGAGACAACTCGGTTTGTAAAGATTGTGATAGTGAGTCTGGTGGTGAGTCGTGTAAACATTGTAGTGCTGGTTGTGTTGGTGGCATCATTTGTGTTGGTTGTGAAGAATTACCGAGAGCCATTTGGCTGAAGTTGTGAAATAGGTATTGTTGTTGAAGTAGGAGTAAAGCGCGCCATATGGTCAAATTGATCTTGGTTCATTTGTAGCGGATTTTGCGATGTGAAAGCATGTTTTGGGAAATATAGATTTTGGGAAGCATATTGTGAAAATGATTGGTTTGGGTTTGCATGTTGTGCAAATGATGGTATCAGATTTTAGGGGTGATGAGATCGAAGAAACAGAACCGACGGATGATGGTGTAGCGTGTGATGAGAACTGGAATTAACGAACGAAGAAAACAAAGGAAATATAATGTCTTGAGTAACAATTGCATTTATTCGGTTGACCGCCAATATAATGTAAAGATATTTTTAATAGTGCCGAAATTATGCCTTTTTTTGGTTTATCATAAAAACCTATTACATTATTATTTTTATCTCTGTTCCCAACAATAAAACGGAAAGAAGAAAGATGGAGAGGTAAAAAAAGAAAGACGTGAAGAGGTGAGTAATATAAATTTTTTATCTTGTGTTCCCGAGTTGGAAAGAAAAAAGAAGGATATAACAAAAAAAAGCTTTAAAATCAAATTCACTCCATTTCCTCCCAATTTGGAAAGAAAATTAGGAGAGAAATTTTGGTGTAATTTACTATCATTTACTTTGCTCTCCCCTCCTAAAAAATCTTAGGAACAAATTTTTTTTTACCATCTCAAACCTTTCCCTTTCACTCCAGAAAATAAACTCGGGAATAGAGTTTAATTTACCCATGGAGAATACCCATGCGTATATAGTTACCCATAAATTAGCCACGAAAAATTACCCATGGAGACGAAGGTGATGTGTAATTCGTGGTTAACATAAATTTACCCATGAATATTACCGATATATTTGCCCATGATAGTTAAATTTGTGGGTGATTAGTGGGAAACATACTTGCGCAAAGAATTTTCCCACAAATTACACCCAAAAGACAATGTTATGGGTGATTTCATGGGCAAAATTGTGGGAGATTAATGGGTAAGCTTGAACTATTTTTTAAATCACTAATTGTGGGTAATTTGTGGGTAATATGTGGGTAGATACCCACGTATCAAATTTTGTGTGTAATTACTGTGGGTAATCAACAGGATTCTTGTAGTGTTTCTGGGTTCGATAATGGAGAAATAAGACGTTTAGAAAATGAACGGGTATTCATACACCAAAAAAAAAAAAAAAAAATCAAAATTTTAAAAATAAAAGGAAAAATCAAATTTGAAAAGGAAAATCTTTTTGTATTTTTATTTTTATAAAGCAAAATTCAAAAACTTAATCTTTTGTTTTCTTTTTCAAACGTTACGTTAATTGTAAACCGTTTCCTTTAAATCTACTCGCGACGGAATGGGAGAGAAGAGTGTTTCTCTCTTCAGCTTGCAATTTAATGTCAAAGCTTACCGTATTTTCCGCTTATTCGGTCGTAGAATCTAAAGTAATCCGATTAGCAACTAATTTCACGCGTTGTTATGTTGGGAAGCTTATTTGGTTTACAACGCCCTCCCTTGCACGGGAGAGTCGAGGCTGTAACTTTCTTTTTAGTATTTTTGAAAACACTTTAGGAAAAGTGTTTTTGATTTTTCAATTTTTTTGGTTTTTATAGAAAATATATACAAGGAAGGTTTTCAAAACACAATTTCGAAAACGAAAATCAAAAATTCACTTCAACCTTCCCCGGCAACGGCGCCAAATTTTGATGTTGATAAAATCAAATCAAATATATTATAGTACAGTATTACTCAAGAAATCCGCAAAGAAATACGGATAACCCGAGGTCGTAGTCCGTGTGAAGGATGAATGGAATTTCGAATTTCTGATTCGTGAAACGTGTCATGAAAGTGGTAAAAAGTGATATTGATGAGATTACACTAACTAATAAGTGAATGAAGCACAAATAATCACTTAAGCACGTAATTCAATTAATCAAACAAAAAACGTAACGTAAAATTAAAACCGTAAGCTAAAACGCGAATTAAACGTAAACGTACGAAATAAAACGTGAATTCTAAGCTACACTACTCCTACGGATTTGAAAATAATTTTAAAAATTAAAAATGATAAAAGAAAATTTTAAGAAAAAGAAAAATATTTTTATGACTTTTTATTTAATTTTTATGAATTAAAAACTAATTAACTAATTAAAAATTAAAAGAAAATGCAAATAATGTGAGAAAAATGCAAAATAAATTTTGAAAATTATAAAATAACGAAAAAGTAATTTTAAAACTGAAAACTATTTTTTTTTTGCTTTTTATGTAATTTTTGGGAATTAAGATCTATTAAATCTAATTAAAAATTAATAAAAATTCAAAAAAATCAAAATAAATGGGAAAAATGCAAATTTAATTTCTAAAAATCTAAAATAACTGAAAAGAAATTTCTAAATTATTTTAGGATTTTTCTAGGTTTTTTCTGATTTTTTTAGAATTTTTGGTAATTAAAATGTATTAAAAATTGATTAAAAATGAAAATAAAATAAGAAAAATAGCAAAAAAAGGCAGAAAAATATGAAAAATTCAGGAAAATTCTAAATCAATATTCCAAACTTGAAAAAAAAAATTAAAAAGTGAAAAATAAGCACTGTAAGTGCTTTTTGGCTTAAAAACAGCTTAATTGAGTGCTTATTGATAAGCAACTTTGATCCAGAGTTGACCAAATTAAGACCAAGTGATTTTAAGACTCTAATAAGCTCAGATGAACAAAGTTTAAACCAAATTATACTCAGAAACTCAGAATTGGGCACAAACAGTAAGTTCAACCAAAAGCTGATGCACAGGGGTTGCTCAGATCCACACAGTCAATTTCAAAGCTATTTTCTAATAAGCAAATGAAAAGCAAAATTGAAATTTCTTTTTGGTAATGATTTTCTTACTGACAAACTTCTAAAAATTGCTTACCAAAAGTATTTTCAAACTCAATTGCACACTAGCAAAGCTACCAAGTTTTCACCAAAAATCTGATGAGCAAATTGATTTTGACTTTTTGCTACTACAAGAATTTTGACTCAAATGAAATTGGATTACTAATATTTCACTGTAAATGTTATTTTAAACTAATGACTGAGTAAAGTAAGCTATAACTACTAATTATGCAACTATTTTTGAGATTATGAAACCTAAACTACTAACTGTTATGTAATTTATAAGCTAAATTGACTTTATATGAAATGACCACTAGTTTCTATGCTTAACTCAACCTTATGCAACCTATGTGACAAACCTAAACCAAACACAACCTCTGTATCAACTATTATATCAGCAACTTAACTAGATCCAAACACCCTGCTAGTAACAGTCACTACTATAATCTCACTCAAATCCAATCCAATTAAGTCCAAACTCAACTTCAGTATAAATAATGACACCCAATCAATTCAGAAACACAGAATCAAATACCAACAGCAATCACAAACGCAGATCTCAGTATGCAAATCAGACACAGAAACTCAAATCAAATGGATGACAGATAATGAAATAGTATCAAACCAAATGAATTCAGATTATGATGTACAGTAACTAAGATATCAAACAATGATAATAAGCAGAAAATGTAACTAATAAGCAGATCTAAACTATTAATGCAATTTAACTAAAAATAAATGAGAGACTTACAACCAAATCCCCCTCAGTAGAAAAGAGGGGGTTCACTAAGTTTGCCTATCTTTATGACAGGCCAAGTGGCTCCTTCTTGGCTGCCTTTAACTCCAATAAGCTCAGCTTATTCAAATAAGCACTTGTGTTTGACCTTTGTTGACTTTGTGGAATTTCAAAAGAAATGATTGAACCAACTCACACTAAGCTATCAGGAAGCTTATATGAGCTTACATAAACTTAAAATAAGCTTGTTGAAGCTTGAAATTTAAAATTGAAACTTTTTTTTTTTTTTTTTTTCTGGTTTTTTTTAATTTTTTTTTTTGGATTTTCTATATAACTTGAAACAGAAATATAAAACAGAAATTTAAGCAAACAACTACTATTGATTTAAGCTAACAATAAGAAATTAAGCTAAAATGAAACTTAAAACAATAATCTGAAATTAAAACTAGAATTATATTAATATAAGGAAATTTGAGTACAATACTTTGAAATGAGAATTACAATAGATTTAAAAACAGAAAAACTAAACAATACTAAAAACCTACACACTACATCTGTGACTGAGGGGGTATATATACTTGAGGAGAGATGCCTGCTAGGGTTTGAGGATCCTTCTAGGCTTGTGCTTCTTTCCTTCAATCTTAACCGTGTGTCCCAGCTTCATATGTAAGCACAATTTTGGACCTTGGATTGCGTGTGATTGATAGATGGATCCTGTGTGTGCCCTGTGATTGGTCCACGTATGCTGACACTCTCTGTCATGCGTCAGAACTTCTAGAAGCACTAATTATTGGGTAATTATTACCCAATCAAGGTAATTGTGGGGCGTGTGAATTCTAGGGTTCATGTAAACAGTAACAATGTCTGGGTTGTGTTAATTTTGGGGGGCGTGTAATTGGTATTTGGGGGTGTTTAGTATTAGACGTTGACCGGGTATGGGTTTATTGGTTTGACTGGGTATGTGGCAGGATGGAGCAGGGTGGGTTTGGATTGGGTAAACAAGGGATAGGGTGATGGGCTTAGTAATCATGGGCTTGGGAATGTTTTGTGGATTAGGCTAGGATCCGGTTAGTGTAATTTAGGTTTTTATTAATAGAAATTTACAAGGACCTATTGTGTAAAGCTTAAAATCTCAGGGACCAATTCTGTAATTTATCTAAAGCTTCATTCAAGGACTTGTATTGTCAAATTCTGAATCATGAAGGACCACTGATGATTTTTCTTCCAAGGGACCATTTTTGTAATTTCCTGAAAGTGTAGGGACTAAATTTGCCAATTATTCCAAACTTTGTCCAGGGACTAATTATGCAACTATCTGATTATCTGAGGACTTCTTATGATATTTTGAGCTTTTCTTTATCATTTTGCTTCCCCGGCTCCGTCTTTTACTTTTTTATGTGAACCAACCACTTAAATCAGAAAACATTTATTAAGTTAAACTATAGAAATGAGTAAAAATGCAGAAATCAAGTTAAATTGTCTTATACAAGGAATATATATTTCGTAACCGTACTCTTTTAACATTTCGGTCACAAAAGGTCACTTGTAGTGTTGATTATTCAATATTCATAGTAGAAAAATATGATACCAAACAAGTTGTCCAAAACAATTGAATTGAATTAGTATGAAACTATATGGCAATTGCAAGAATAAGGCATGAAATAATGTGTTGGTGACTAGTGGACAAGGTAGACAACTATACAACCAAAACCAAATAAAGCCGTTAAATGAAATGGTCCCTAGGAAAGCTTGTCACTTTGCCTTTTGACAACTACATCTCATTATTTATCTCTTTTTCCCCCTATCTTTATATAATTAATTTTAAGGACTCCAACTCACCCATAATTGACAGATAACCATCATGTGAATGCCAGTCACTCTTCCATAAAAACTAGTATGCTTTTAAGCACACCTTATTTGTGGTGCATCATCACACATACATTCATTCTTCACTCTTTTCTTTTTTCTCTAGCTTCTATTTTTGACAACAATATCATTCTCCTTTCCTCTTTCTCACTTTAACTCTCTTACCAAACCAAACCTAACATATCTTCTTCATCTATGGCTACTGAAGCTAGTGTATCTGATCATCCCGTTGTCCACGAGGTACAAGTTCATATTCGCATGTATCATGGTTTCTTGCTTCTGTACTTTATCATATGTGTTTGCTATAGCGTATACCGTTGAATATATACCTTAGCTAGAGCATATAGCTTAAACTCGTTTTGTTGATGACATGTTTCTATGCTTAACTACGTCGCATGAGTACACTTTTTGAGTGTTTAATATGCTTGTCCATGGATCTGATTTATGTTGTACTAGAAGAAAAAGAAATAGAGTCGAAGTTATCTGGATAACTATTTTGTATTTATGTTAGAAAATATTCCTTAGAAGTATTAGAATATAGGAATGTTTTTAGGTAGACTTTTTCAAGTAGTTATTTATATTCTTCATAATAAACTATAGTTCATAGTTAGTAAATACCACACAATTTAGTTAAATTGAAGAACTTGTGGATTGATCATTTTGCAACTGCCAATATATCTTTAGGTAACGAAAAACTTACAGAAAAAAAAACTATAAGATCAAAACAGAACAAAATTATTCATTATAGCTTACATGACCAAATATACAGAGCTATGAAAATTGTACTTTTTGTTATAACAAAAACTATTAAACCTATGATTTACACCAAAGTTTTTAAAGCATGCTGCGGAGGTGATCAGCATGCTTGATTCTTAACTGCATCAGTGATTCGAGATATCGGGAATATTCCATAATAACTGGTTTTGTGTACAAGAGGTATGCGCAGACTACAATAACTACAACAAGCTGGTTTCATCCATACTGACTGGCTATCCAATAAGTCTAAACTACATTCTTATTTTTCATTTGATCACCAAATACACAGAGATTATGTTAAGGCTACAATCCACAAGTTTGGAAAGTCTGAGTTAATAGTTAACGATAAAAAAAATATTGGATTTCTTTACCATCAGTTTTAAATGTGATGCAGGAAGTAAAGGAAGCTATTCAAGTAGATCCAGTCAAAGCAGTTGATACTAAGCCTATAGAGGATACCAAAGATTTGCCAGTCCCCGCAGTGACCGAAGAGGAAAAGCCAACAATTGAGGAGGCACCTTGTGTAACTGAAGAAACAACCGAAGTGACTAAAACAGAACCCATTACAGTTGAAGAAGTAAAGAAGGCTGAAGAAGAAGAAAAATCAACCGAAGTAACTGTTGCTGATAAAGAAGTCGTATTACCACCAGTTGAAGTAGAAGAAAAGAAACCCGAACCTGTTAAAGTTACAGAAGAAGAAACCCCGAAAACAGAAGAGATGGCAGAAGATAAGAAAACCGAACCCATTTCAACTGAAGCGCCTGTAGTTGAAGTCGAGAAAATTGAGGTTAAAGAACAGCCAAAAGACTGTCCAGTAGTCGAAAAGGAACCAGAAGTTGAGAGTGCTGCAGTTGTTGAACCCTTAGTTGAATCTATCGAAAAGATTGAGGAGAAGGCTGAAGTTTCACCAGCAGAGACTAAGAGTTCAGAAGTCACCGAAGAAATTGCTGAAATGAAGGAAGAGAAACATGAAGATGTTGCTGAGATTGTTGAAAAGATAGAAGACAAGAAAGAAGCTACTGAGCCAGAGGTTGAGATTGCTGAAAAGAATGTGGATGACCAAGTAGTCGTGAAAGAAGCAGTTCCTGAGGCAGTGGCTGCTATTGAAGAAAAGAAAGAAGATGATCCAATAGTCGAGAAAACCTCAGTTCCTGCTGATGAGATAGCTATAAAGAAAGAAGAGAAGCCGGTGGAAGAACCGGTAGTCGAGTGCTCTAAGGAAACTGTTGAAGAAAAACCAAGTGTTGAAAAAATTGATAAAGAACTCGAACCCATAAAGATTGAGGAACCTGTGACACCCGAACTCAAAAAAGATGATGAAACAACAGATGTAACAAAGGAGACTGAAGCAGCCGTAGATAATGGAACACAAGAAACTAAGGAAGAATGCGAATCAGTTAAAGAAACTGCAAAGGAAACGACAGAAGGAGCCGATCCTGTGAAACCAGAGTTGGAAGCTGTCAAAACTGGATCAAACGATGAGAAAGCAACCGACGAACCAAAATCAGTAGAATCTGCTGCTAAAGAAGAAGAGAAAACTACTCCAAAGCAATCTGGAGGCATTATGGGGAAGGTGAAGAAATCATTCATTAAGGCCAAGAAAGCAATCATTGGGAAAAATAACACGACTCCAAAGGCCACTACCCCTGAAGCAAAAGAGGAAGAGAAGGAGAAGGCATAATCCCGAATGTACGGGTAAGAGAATACGGTATAACTTTATAAGTATATGTTTGTGTGATTATTTATTTATTTGTTTTTGTTTTTTGTTTTTTTTTGGTGTTTGGTCATTGTTCATGTTTGTTGCTGTGATATTGGTTGAATTTGTTTAGGAAGTATGCATACTGTGTTGTGGTGTGTATAATAGTTGGAGTTTTTGGTTTATGTCTTTTTGGTCATTGTATAGGTTCGTCTTATTCTTTTCATCATAGTCGAACTTATCATTTATTCATGTGTTGGTATTGTAATTGTAATTATGAACAGGATGATAATGAATGTGAATAGTATTGTGTAATACTGCCTTATTAGAATCTAATGCCTTTTGAGGCCTGGAAGGCTGTTTTGGTGACTTTTAGAGGCTATCATTTTCCACTCGACAAGTCGAGACATTTGAGTTGTTGGTAACATTTTATCCGTTTCTGTTAAACTAATTTATTCATGATCTAATGCATTTATATATATATATATATATTGTTATTAGCTAAAGTAATGATATTCCAACTGGCGAAATATCATATTCTGAGTTTACTTTTGTCCACTTGAAGCTTCTTTTCTGCCCATAAACAGAAAGATATTATGGTTAAAGGTGGGATAGAAGTCTCTCATGTGTCCCTCACTAAAGAAGACTTTATAGTACAAGTGATTGACAGAAGTAAAGTTGGCCAACATATTGTCAATTTCTCGACTAGCTAAACATTTCAACCTTCACAATGAAATCAAATCAGTTCAAATTTGACATGACTAGAAACATATGTTCGCTTGCGAAGAAAGCATGTCTGAACATAACATATCATTTCATTTAACTCTTTTGCAAGAAATCATGTCCTTATCGAATCTACTAACTTACACTGTATATGTTTTATTGACTATACAGGCATATATTTATCAAAGTTTATAAAAACAAATTGGCTCGCCTTGATTTACTTCCATGTCTATTCCTAAACTGGTACTCCGTATTTCAACAAAATTGCTGCACTATATCAAATCTCTGTAGACATACTTCCTATGTGTTATTGATGTTGAGGGTTCATAGCATAGGATAGACAACTTAACATTTCCTCACTTGATCTCCATTTGCTCACAAATTTATATAGATGCATATGTTGGAAAAGAAAATTAAGCTATAGGACTATTCTTGGAAATATTCTACTATTTGGGACCATTTGAATTGAAGATGGTCATAGTCACTAAAATTCGGCTAATTATAAGAATATCGCCCCAACTGAAAAGGACCACATCACAATTTCTATAACTACTTACGAGTCGCACTAATACTAAAAGTATTGTTTAAAACAATAGTAAAAGTGGATTGAGTAAACATTTCTTCATAGCTTTTGAGCTCCAACGACTAAGAGCACCACGTATCATTCTGCTTTTTCGGCATGATTTATCGACTATGTCGAAGTCACCATACCAGCCTGGTGTGGTTTTCGCCTTAGTTGATCTGGTGTGGTGAAAACCAGGTTGGTTTTAAATGTGTACTATTTTTTTATTTTTTTTTTCCTTTTCTATGTTTTTTAGAATACCGGTCATATATCTCCAAAAAAATATTATTTTTCGAAAACAAACTGTAAGAAAGTGAATTATCTTTGAACATTTTCAATTCCTATAGACACAAAACATGTTTTGACTTGGTAACACATACTAGTAATTTTCTTTCACTTCATATACAACTTAATTGCGCTTCTGCAAATGAGTATTACCAAGTTTTTTTTAGGGCTCATTAATTCATTCGTCTCACGAATTGAAGTTGAGCGTTCAAGCAAAAAGAGAAATGTTGAAATTTTTATATCGAGCTGGTGCCGAGAAAGTCTCAGGAAGACTAATTTGATAATCCAAGAATTCCATACAGGGGCGGACCTAGGTATAAACTTTGGGGGGCGGTGCGGTTCCATATATTACTATTTCAAACGATGATACCACATAAGTAGAGTGTTGCTCGAAATTGTCCAGGGTATATCTTATTACTCTCAAGAGCACATTCCAGAGCACTTTAACTCTTTAAGTATTCTAAACAATGACTCAATTGTACGAGTTTACTTAGTTTTAAAGCTATCATGAAATGCATGGCTGCCATACGCTACTTGGCATACGGCTCATATCCTAACACTTTGGATTAATGTTTACATTTGGTTTTGAAAGTGTATAGCTGAGCTAAACGTGGATGAGTACATGAGAAAACCAACGTATGATTATATCCAAATTATATATATAGAACACGAAGAGGTTAATCGGGTTTCCGGAAATTCTTGGTAGCTTCGATTGTATGAATAGGTCATGGAAAGAAAATGTCTCGTTGTATTGAAAGGACATGACACAAGATGTGGTAAAGTTCATCCATCTATAATGCTTGAAGTACGTTGTTGTGTCACAAAATTTGTAGATTTGACATGTTTTTTAGGTAAGAGGAGGTCAAACAACACATTAGCATTCCTCAATCACTCTCCCGGCCTTGTTCAATGGCGTCCTAAATGACACCGCTATCGTGGCTCCATTTACAGTGAATGGAATAACATACAACAAGAGAATTACCTAACCGGCGGGCTAGGTGCCAGAAGATTGAATTATAAGCACATTAACAACGTCGTGATAAGTTTGTTACTAATAAAATTTTGTTTTACCTGAGTTTCAATTAATTGTACCATCTGCATTTCAAATCTATTAGATAGTTGTAGAGATATCGGAGCTCGGAGCAGCTTTTAGAATATATTCAAAATAAATAAATAAATAAATAAATAATTATCACTCTCTGTTTGCGCTACAATATAGTCCTATTCTTCATTTTTGGAGTTAAAAATGCTCTAAGAAAACTATATAAGTTAAAGAAAACATTTCAGTTGTCTAATAATCACAAGGGCCGGTTTGATGGTGTGCACCTGATACAAGTTCAAAAGGCTTGCAAAAGTATACAGCCCAAAATTTTATGAGTTCTCTTGGGCGTATGCTAGCTTAAACTAAAGGCCCATCTAAAATGTTGTAACTTTTTTTCTTTTTTCTGAAGCTTAACAAGAACATGGAAATATGTATTTGTATGACCCAAGATGACACTTTATTTCTAACTTAAACAAGTAAGGCGGCATGCTGGCCGCGTTGCGGCCTGGCGGTGTATTTTTTCATTGTATTTTGTTCGTAAAACGACTTGAAAATAGTATACTTGCAAACGGATATTACATTTTAACGGATTAGATAACAATCAGCTATTTAAATATATCGTATGTATGTCATCGAATAAGGAAAAAAATTGGAGAATTGGAGAGCAAAACGTTGAAGTGAGCATTGTGATTTAATACATACCAAGTAAGGCATTATCTGTGAGTGCATATTTTATTTCTTTATTATTATTTTTTTTTTCAACGTTTCACTGATTTGTACCTTGTATTTTTATTTATTATTTTTTTTGCGGACGCGCGTTGTTGTTTACATGGGCATCATTGATCGCTGCACGAAATTTCTTTAAGTTTACAACAGTAGCAATATGTTGTTGCTGTTTATTTTTTTAACTCGTTTATATTGACGTTGCAACTTGTCGGCGAATGTACATGCAAATGTGAAATAAATTATCATGAAAGAACTGGAAAATGGTTAAGAGTTCATATAAGATTTTACAACAAAACAATGGCATAGATGTATACAAACTTATATACAATTGTATCTTTACAGTTTTTTCTAAAATCTCATTCTAATAATAGATTTAAGCAAATCAAGAATTAGACAAAATACTGATTCGTATTAACAAATACGTTATGGTATTAGCATCTCATGTGGTTGCTCTTGTGTCACCTTTGATCCGAAATCCTGGACATGCATTAAGTGAAAGTCATTCTGTAAAAGAATTCCTGAGAATGAATCCAATGATGAAATTGTCAAAGATTGGTGGCAAAATAATGAGAGAAAACAACATTTTAGTGGTGAGTTGGGTAATAAAATTGATGGCAGAGGTTTGTTGATAGGACCTTATTAAGTATAAGGTTGCAAAGAATAGGTGGTGTGAATCGAAATTTAAACGTCATTTATATCTTTTGTACATTAGGCCAGGCAGATAAAAACTAATAAGTTTGCGAAAATGTGTTTCAGTTAAGTAAATTGTATAGGTATAATCCTTCAAATGTTTATAAATGCTTTTGGCCGTTGATTGTTAAAAGCATTGGTTGAACTTACAGAGGTATCTATAGAAAGAATATTATGTGAATAGGTTGTCGTGAACATAGTACATTTATCCATCTGTCGTTACCACCAGCAATCTAATTATACTACTGGATTAGTATATTAAATTATGTTAAAAGTACCTGCCTTTCCACCATTGTTATGTATAGATAGAGTAGGATTGTGGCGCATCCCCTTTGTCTCCAAGGCATGAGGCAACTGCGTTCTGAGCTGTCGAACAAAAGGAGCATAAGATGCATCTCTTTATACTGCAAGGTGCTGATCCTTGTAAATTTTTTTCAAAACTGGTTGAAAATATTTTGCAATTTTACCACATGTTTTTATCATGTACAAAAGAAATATTTTGCAATTTTACCACATGTTTTTATCATGTACAAAAGAGATATTATGTATGACCATTCTTATCTTAATGAACCAATAAGTAAACATATTCAAGAGTTACCTGACTGAACTTCCTCTTATTAGGAGTAGCTCATTCTTTTGGAGCAATCATGACTGCGACCGGATTAATCACTTTTTAAGGCTCATTAAACAAACGGGTGATACAGTGCTCCTTCTTGTTATATCTACAACAACATGAGGAATTTTGAAATCAGATATACGTTTAACCTGTCCACTGAAATCAAAAGTAAGACATTAAGGCAGATATTTTTCAAATGTACATTACCTCAAAAGGCCAGTAAGCATGGTAACAAATTCCGTCGAAACAATAAAAGGTCATTTGGGTTTTCGGATCTTACCTTTGTATTCTTGTAGCATGGTCACACTTTCAGAAAATGAAGATCATAAGACGCAATACCGTCTTATATTGGCCGGTTAACATGGTGTAGAGAAAAGAGAAGCTAAGATTTGTAGCGTAGTCACACTTTCATGTTGAATCACTTTGCGCAACTCTAAATAAATTAGAAAGTAAAACAAACAAAGAAGGTGTTGCTGTTTTAAACGGTCAATTAAGAATTGACGTCACATACTCTAAGTGGGTACGTGGCATCTACACTAACTAAACTATAACAATAAACCGTAAATTCAATAACGAATATGTATTTACCCGTCTTTGTGTTAACAGTAATATCGAGAAAGCTTCTTCAAGCAGCGTGTAACATCAGCAATTTCTGATCATTGGCGTCGGCTGTGTCTCCAGGGGGTTGTGTGCGGGTTACTAACTAGTGTGGGACCTACAAAACGAAGAGTTGTATCAGACCTTCTGCGCGCATCTGCAATAACAATGTTATCAGAGGTTTAGAAACATTTGCCAATATATGCAAGTCAGAACCGGTGGCATATGTATACCTGGTACAACACCGTCTGCACTAAAAGCTATAGACACAAATGCGGGCGTAGATGTTTGGCATTCTGGTTGTGACGAAGTTGATGGTCCCTCTGTAGGAACCGCTGTCGACAACCCCATGATATCATGATGTTTACGCGTTCTCTGTGAAGGACGTTCACCTAATATCAGGCAGCAGAAGCGGAGTGAATAATGAACGTGAGCATGTTTTAAAAAAAACGGATTGATACACATGAATAGACAGATGTACCTTCAGGAATCTGTGTGTGTGTGTCCTTTTGCGAATACCATCTGTACCTGCGGCGATCAATATGATTTTAACATAGACGTTAGCACAAAGCATGCGAATAACATACTAAGAACATCATTAACATTTGATGGCGACTACATTACCAGCCTCGCACAACTGATGGACTCCTAACTCGTTAACCATGTCGTCGTCACATTCCAGTGCATCAACATCGTTGGCTGTCTCATGGTGCATGAGGCACTCCCAAAATCCAATAACATTGGACCGCCACCCACATTTGCGCCCACTGTTATGAATTAAAGAAATTGAATAAGTGTATGACAATGACATTGTAAACACGGGTGGAATCAGTTAAAAGAGCATCCATTGGAATAGCCGTTGATTCAAGTACCTGGTCGTACGGTAGGAGGCATACCAACCGAGGAAAAAGTTACCAGCGGCTGCGCAATACCATCTGTAACGCCATGAACCTGGTAAGCGTACACAAATAAGTATGATCACAAACGTAAAAGAATGGCCACTCATGAATGGCACAATCTATGAGGGATTGCATACCTTTGGCAATACATGAGGAGAACCCTCATTGTAGCCAGACCCTGAACCCATGTTTATAGACGGCTGACCAAAAATGTCTAGACAATATCGCAATAATGGCTGCCTAAATATAGTATTCACCTGCACAAAACAACTTATTTGTTTAGCAGATTAGCGGTTTGTAGTGTTTGGATCATCCAAAGAACTTCAAATATTGTTAAAAAAACCTTAAAAACCAATATATCATTGTGTACATGAAAATGCATTTTTATTTTTGTTGTCTATATTATAAACTAATGAAATGGGTATTTGTTTTAGTCTTTATTTTTTTTTTTTTTTTTTTTTTTTTTTTTTTTTTGAGCTTAAGAGTTTATAATGTTCAGTGCCCAGCACTTTTTTTAGCTTAATTTTCAGATTCAAGTCATAATAAACTCATAAAATAGGTTAGAAAATGTATACACAACAATATATATCATTTAAAACTTATAAGTTATAACAGGCAAGAAAATGATAAAGTAAATGTTATATACGCCCGTTGATTGAGGCAAAAGCAGTCAACTAAAGTCAACCACGGATGTGGTCAATCTAGTCAAACTCCTTAGGCTCAATTCTCCGTGGAAATATAGGGTTTCCCCGGGTCGTTATGTCCCGACGAGGTGTGATGGTAACCAAAACGGGTTTGTGATCGGGTGAATTTGGACAGGAAAGGGGTAATGAAGGTTTTGAATGATTACGCTAAGGAAATACGAATGAGAACGATTTAAACAATCTATATTAACAATAACGTGAAATCTAGTTAACCTAAAACGTAATCTAAAAACTTAAAATCAGAGTTTGCTTATAAATAAGCAGAAAAATAAGTCAAAAGTGCTTAAATAGAAGCTATCACTTTTTTTATGTTTAGATTTTTTTTTATTTTACAAACTACTTTTACTAACGTAACCTGAATTTTAAAAACGTAAAAGTTTATTAAATAAAACGCGAGTGCGCAAAATAAAAAGTGAAATCTGAGCTACGCTAACCCTACGGACATGAAAATTATATTTTTACGAACCTAATGATAAAGGAAAATTTTAGAAAAAAAAAGAAAATTATTTTTTTGACTTTTTAATTATTTATTATTAATTAAATACTATTTATTTACTAATTAAACTATTTAAACTAATTTAACTATAATAAATACTAAATGCAAAGTTAAAATTATAAAACTTTTTCTAAACCTACTTAACCATCACAGGAATCTATAAAAAATATAAAAACTTTATAAAAATTGTTATTAAAGTATTTTTAGAAATTAATTACTTATTATTATTTAAAAGCTAATTAAACTATTTTAATTATTATAAATACTAAACTATTTTATAAAATTACAAATTTTTTTATATAAATACTTTATACTAGCAGAAAGGTGAGAAAAATATAAAATGTTACAAAAGCTTATAAATAAGCAGTATAAATAAGCAAATAAGCAAAATAGGCTAAAAGGCTCTAACTATATTAAACATTTAATTTGGTATGAAGTGAATGAAAAAAGACCCTAGGGCACTTGGCATCCAGGTACCCACTATCACTCTCAACAAGGGGGAGGTCTCAGGTTTGACCCTGCCTCAACCCTTTTTACCAAACATTTATTTTTGATTTTTTTATTTTACAAAACTAATTTAGTATTGATTATAAGCAACTTTTGAAAAGGAAACTTTTTTGAAACTTACAAATAAGCTCTGGATAAGCTTAAATGCTCAACAGATGAGCCTTTTTCAAGCTCAGTTGGATTTAAGGCTTGTAAGAGCTTCCAATAAGCTACCAAACTGGACCAATAGAGTAAATAAGCTAAAAGCTAGTGATTTATACTAGGAATAAGCAAAAACAACAAGCCAAGCTTACTGAATAAGCCACAATGGCCAAATAAGCAATCCAAGTGAACCTGAATAACCAAACAGGTCACAAGGGCCACTAGCAGGCCAATTTTAGCTGATACAATAAGCTAGAAAGTGGAAGTGAACCTTGGAACTAACAAGCTTGGCCACTGAGCTTCCCAAAAAGCCCTATGACTCAAGCTAAAGCTTACAAACAAACTTTTGAGAAGCTTGTGAAAGTGAGCTTCTTCACTGATTGCTCAGTATAGAGGGTCGGTTGGAAGGAACTTTAGTGAACAAATTAAGTAGTTATATAAGCTAGAAAATAAGATGAAAGCACATGTATATAAAGCTGGCCAGAAGGGCTACACAAATCAACAACAAGCTCAAGCTAAAGCTTACTAGACAACAAGCTACAAGCTTGTGCAAGTGTACTTGTAAGCCTAGAGCAGGGCAACTATGCTGAAAAGCACCAAAAGAAAAGCAATAATTAAGCAGCTAAACAAGGTTAAGAAAATTAACTAAAAATACAATGATAAAGATAAGCAGTGAAATATTAATAATCTAAAAGAACAAGTCTTAACTCCTCATAATAAAACATATATAAAATTATCTATTTAATTCAAATTTCACTAAGCTGGAATTTGACTTTTAAGATTACACTAAAATTTTGACTAATATGAAGTTTGAATCTAATTTACTCACTGAAAATGAAATAACAAGCTATGATATGACTAAATTAAGCTAGAACAACAACTTATTAACACACAATGATGATTATAGAACCTTAATCCTTGACAGTGAACAATGGAATGAGATCAAATGTTCATTTTGACTTTTTTACAAATGGTGACTGATTTGGTTGATGAAACTAAGTGATATGGACATGTAGTGACTTACATCAGACAAGAACAAAATCACAAACACCTTCTAACCTATTTTAAACAGCAATACCAAACACCCCTTAATCAAATTGATTATGAGCTTTTCACATCAAATCACTGATTCAGACCAAGCTATGCATCTACAAAGCTATATTATGTTATATTAATCTAATTTAAGCATATAAATAACAAGAACAACAACTTAATACATGAATCCATTTTATACTAAAATAGCAGTTAAATGCCAAACTGAGCAACAACCATATCTAATGAACAAGCATGGAATATTAAGATGTAAATTAACTAATAAACACTAGATAAACACAAACAAGTAAAGAAAAGCAGTATTGAAACACAAGTATAGTAAAATGCAAAAATGAAAGTGAGGCTTACAAAATGAGTTAGGACTGAGAACAAGTTACCAAGGACAAAGAACATAACCTAAACTTCCCATGAAGCTTCTAAACCCATAGAAATCCATGATGAAACATGCTTCAAACCTAAATCATCTTCTTCAGTGACTTTTGAATTTATTAGCTAATTATGAGATTATTAGTAATTTTTGAGAATATGATCTAACTGATTGCAAAGCTTGAAAACCTTTTTGAAAACTTGTAAATAAGATTAAATGAGCGTAATGGAACAAGAACAACAAGAAATTAACAAGTTTCAAGTGAAATTGTCAAATTCACTTTGAAACTGCCAAATCTAAATTTGATTGAACAAGACTTGAATTTAAAGTGGAATAAAGTTTAAATTGCATTGAAATAACTGAGTATAACAAGTTTAAGCTTAAAATTACAATTGAAAGAGAAATTACACTACCTACGATTAAACTATATTAAAACTACACTAATTAAACTAACACCTCTTCACCGCTGCTTCTCTTTTCCTTTATAGTCAAATTTAGGGTTTTGGATGTCCCTTGTCTCTTTCCCAACACCCATATTGACCCTTCGATGATACCACTTTAATCTTGGTCGTTTGAAGTTTTCGCGCCCAAATGCAATTTTGGCTCTTAGCTTCTGATTTCTTGTGCCAGTGATAATATATTGGACTGGGGTGTGTGTTTGATTAGCTGGGGAGTTGGAGTGTTGCAGGGGAGAGGAGCTTGGGGTGATGATGGTGTCTTTGGAGGGTAGCAGTAGTGGGAAGTGAGGTGGAGAGGGAGGGCGGTCAAAGGGGTCAAACCCTGGCTTTTTAATATTCAAATGGGAGGTGGGCTAGTGTAAGTTGGGCCTGGAAGTTGTGGAGTGGGCTGGGGGAGTTATAAGGTGGTTGGGTTTGTTTGGTATTTGGATTAAAGGGAGTAGTAAAAAGGGTGGTCCGTTTGGTTTGTAATATCAAGTGACACAAGGACCAATTTTGTAATTTGTGGAGTTTTGAGGGGCTGAAATTGTAACTGACCCAAAGTCTACAAAGGGTCCTTTCTTGCCAAGTTCCAATAACACAATGACCAATAATGATTTTTTTCCAAAATTTAAATCCCAAGGACCAAACATGTCAATTTTGAAACTTGAGGGACTAATCTTGTAAAATTTCTCAAACTTTACCCAGGGACTTGTTTTGACAATTTTTGAATTCCAAAGGACTTCGGTTGACTTTTCTTTCATTTCAAACCTTCAGGGACTAGTTTTGTCAATTTTTGAAACTTGAGAGACTGAAACTGCCAATTATGCAAACTTTGTTCGTTTTTCATTTGTTTTTAAACATTTTGCATCTAAAATATATAAAACACACTTTTGGGATAATTTCTGTATTTTGATGCATTTCTGAGTGTTTTTGGATGTTTTGGCAGTTCAGATACGATAAAAATGATGAGTATTTACACACTCATCAATCCCCCACACTAAACTATTGCTAGTCCCTAGCAATCTTTTGAGAAAAACTTAATGGATTTGAAACTCTTTACCAAAAGCCATTACTTCTGGAGTAGCCAAATGTATCAGTTCAAGTAAGAACTATGGTCCACTTGATACCCATGTGATTTTGAGCAAGCCACCAGCTGTCAACGGATTTGATTTGTCTTTACCAAAAGCCGTTTGCTTCTGGACTAGCCAACTCTTGATGGAATAGTCAACATCTTGGTGAGCTGATTACCAATTATGGTTTTTCCACAGCCTTTACCACAAGCCATAATCTTGTGGGCTAGCCAACTCATTCACTTTTTGGGATATGGCGAGTTGATTTACCATACAATTTTGGGCAAATTGCAAGCCATCAACGGATTTGAGATATCTTTATTAAGAGCCGTTTGCTCCTGGATTAGCCAATCCTTTTGTCGTTTAGACATGGCGGACTGATAACCACAAAAATTTTGAAGTACCAGTGAATATTTTTTAAAATTTTTGAAATTTTGGCCAAAAACGGGAGTACTAGATAGTAAAATGTGATAAAATTCACTAGAATAGCGAAATACCCCCCCCCCCCCACACACACACTTAGAATGAATATTGTCCTCAATATTCAAAGTCCCAGCTATTATGCCGACTCTTTGAACGTAAAAGGGCAACATTACAAGCTAAATGTGGAAACACCATTTTTGTTTTTCACTTTATTTGTAACCATAGCAGGGGTAATTCCCCCACACTTAGGGTGAAAACCCTAAGTACACGCTACTGTTTTTGTTTACCGAGTCGCTAGCTTGACTCGACCCCGAATTCAATTGTCCTTGGGGAAGCATGATGTGGAAGAGACAATCTCCATCGGACTTTCATTCAAGATGTTTGGACAAACATTTGAAGCACGTGAAAGTTCCACACCGATGAGATAAGTACCCGGCTCAAGATAATGGTAAATGAAAATGCCGGGATCAAAGATGGTATCCTCATTCCCGAAGGAGTGAAGAACAAGAGAAGTCACCCTGTAGGTGAAGAAAAGGAAGAAAACCATGATGAAAATCATGATAAGATCTTCCTCGAGAGCAGGCTCATTAGCCTGAGTTTGG
>JARVZY010007887.1:0-21386 GCA_030686995.1 Artemisia argyi | reverse complement strand
AATTAGAAAGAGATGGAATGAAGAATAGTGGTTGCATGATACATGTATTTATATTGATATGTTCAGTATCAAGTCTTCAATAAATAATTTTCTAATCGTTACTTTTATGTTCGCCATGATGCCTTTCAAAATCTATCAATATTTTAGTACTGTTTGCATTATTTGATGTAAACAAGGTTTAAAAAGCCTGAACGTGTTAGTCGATATATTGAGTCTGTAATATTAGTATGGGCTAAAGCCCAAGTCTAGAATATCCTTTGTAAGGTATTTATATACCGGATTACCTATCATGAATAAACACGATTTACAAAATGCTATGTATGATGAGCATGATGCACTTATTAAACACAAAACTTGGATTCTTGTACCAAAACCCCCAGATGCGAATGTTATCCGTAGTATGTGGTTGTTTCGTCACAAGTTTTTAGCAGATGGCACACTTAGTCGGTACAAGCATGGTTGTTAGGATCCCGATCCTGATCTTAGGATCTTACGATTTTATGATACTGCAAAGCAAAAACGATCCGGATCTTACATAGGATCTTTGAAAGCTTAAGATCTTATAGGATCTCAATCTTGACCATAGGATCTTAAGATCTAATCCGATCCGATCCTACTTTTCTCGGATAACAAACTAAAAAACTGTAAATTTCTGAATTATTTTTTGTAAAATTTAAAAAACAAATGTTAATCTTATTAAACATTTCATAATCATAATTTAGGACAACATTTCGACCCATTCTTAAAGTATGACCCATTTGACCCATGACCCATTTGACCCATAACCCATTTGACCCATGACCCAAACCGAACCGAACCGACCCGTTTGCCACCTCTAGTTTCATATGAACCGCTTAATTAGCCTTTTAAAGTGAATACAAAGCTTTGGTGGGTCTCTCCATTAAGTAAGATTAAAGGATTGGACCCATATTAAGTGGTTCATGTGGGGAAAAAAACCAAACAACACCCCGAATGTCTTCTATTTTTTAAGCGCTTTAGGTATATCAATTGGACCATTGATTAAATCGATTAGGCTATATTTAGCAGAAGTTTTAGTGATAGGACCGGGCTTATTATGAAAGAAGAAAACTAAGTTATTAATATTTCGTTTTTTCATTCTAGAATAAAGGATTCATACCCTGATCGAAAATTCTTCTACTCAGAGGTTGACTATAATATTTTTCGAAGTTTTCCACTCCGCTTTGCAATGGAGTACTATCTCCGTCTGATTCAAGGGCAATATCTGGGTTATACTTGATAAGTTGATATGCTACTTCTGCAAAACCAAAACAAGTACATAGTATACTATTATAGTACGGAGTATAATACAGTAAGTATTTTGCATTGAACGTGGAAATGCATAGATATGTATATACAAATTCACATGATACAAATTAATTAAACTAAAGATACGTTATTATAATTAAAGAATAGAACTCACCCATATACCCTGCAACAATTACACCTTTGAGAAGCCTAACACCATGGTTACCCTGAAACGGGTTAAACTCACCTTTCTCTAAAATTCTCAAATACTTTTTTGAGGCGCAAAGAAGATAATATAAAGTAATTTGATGAGGAGTGCTAGAGATAGCCTCATGGATAGGCAAGCATTTATAATTGTCTTCTTTGAATAACAAATATGGATGTTTTTCCACCAACATTTTTGCAGCAATGAGGTTGTCAACCCGTGCAGCAGCGTGCAATATGTTCCTTCCATGTCTATCTACCAAGTCTACAAGTATGCGGTTCATAGAGGTAGAAGTGAACACACCGGCCTCGGTCAGATGGGTGATTGTTCTGACTACATGGTTCAAGACATTCTCAAAATACAGTCGGTTTTCTTTACGAGTGCCAATTATAACGTGGAGTGGTGTATTGCCGTCCACATCAAGTTCAACATCAAATCCATGTTTGTCTATTTGAAATAGAGTTACATCTGTATCACTTCTCTGAATGGCTGTATAGAGTGTTGTGTAACTCGGTCTCCCTTGATCTATTAATTGGCATAAGAAAAGATTGACAAGAGGGGAGTAAGATATCAGCAACAAGAATTAGGAATAAAATTACAAATATGCCAATTTAATTAGAATTGATGTCATAACTGTATTCGCTATTCACATTTGTGTACTGAACTTCCGGAGGGCCATAACGATTCTTTATCTCCCCCCACAATCCTGTAGCAGTCGGGATTCTGAGAAGAGTTTCATCAATCACATCTTGTGTCAGTGAACTAAGGATCCATCCCTTTAGAAGCTCGTTAAACTTTTTCCAATCCTCATGCTTCTCCACAAAATTAACGGGGGGTGGCCTTGATAGGGGATCGATGAGATTTTGCAGACCACGGAACTCCAGTAAACACTTTATCTGCTGCGCCCACGGAAGATAGTTCTTTTTACCGGACAACTTGATAGAAACAAAGTTGGTGTCATTTACATCTCTAGGGGAAGGATAACCTATTCATGCGATGTTACATCGTAAGTCCTCAAATGTCTTAATGTTCAATGTTCATAAAACTTCTGTTGTTATATTTAAATGAAATGTATATATATATATATATATATATATATATATATATATATATATATATATATATATATATATATATATATATATATATATATATATATATATATATATATATATATACACACACTCGTGTCCATGACAATGATAATACAACTCCATGATTGATATGTAATTTGAATATTCAGAAAATAAGAGATAGCATGCATGCATATATCTATTTTGCGTAAATTTCATGAAACTCGTACCAGTAAAAAGAATTTCTAACGCGCGCCAAAATTCTTTCGATGACTTGAGGTCTTTAACTATATCGTGCAGTATGACACTTAGTGAAGAATTGATTAGTGTCATGACATGTTGATCCAAACGTGTCCATATTTCAGAATATTCCTTCACAATAGCCTTGTCTTTCTGCCTTAGAGTAAGAGAAATCTCTGAGGGATTTCTAAATGTACCATCAATGAAACCTCCCATTTTTTTGTTTACCAGAAATGACTCTGTCTCTTCTTTCCACTCAATGTAGGTTGCTTCATTCCTTAGCTTTGAAAGAGAATTGCTGTCAAGTGTCCCTATCTCTTCTGCGGTATACAATCATATTTGATTTGATTAGGGTAACATGCTAAACTATAAACATGTAGTTAGTGAAATTTAAAAATAATATCTAATGAATATCAAGAATAGTAAATCGTTGACCTACATAAATTACACTATCGTAACGAACATTTAATTATCTTGAGTGGCACTTTTTTATACTTTTGATTTTTTCCGGGTATTTTTTGTTTTTACTCTGTTTAGTATTTTGTTTGATATATTACTTGTGAAATAACACTAATCTGTAAGTTTGAAAACTCAACGTGTTGTTTTAAAATTAGCATAAGTATTTGTATAAAGTATATGAAAGTGCTCCTATATTAAAGACAATTAAATGCTCATCACGATAGTTTAAGTTTGTAGGTTAACGGTTTACGGTTTTAGAGATATATAATTTTTAAGAAAAAAATGTGAAAGTGAGTTTTAATTAAAAAAAGAAAAGGTTGTAAAGGGTGGAAGTTTATATTTTTTTAATGTTTGATCTGGTCTCTTGAATCAAATGTTTTAAATAGTTGAGATAAATCCTTAAAATGTAAGAAAATAATTGGATCCAAAATAACTCAACTCAAATATTAAAACATTTGATTAAAAGCTTATTCAAAGTAGACAATAAAACTTTTATCCTTCAAATATTATTTACAATTTTACATGTAACTCTAAAACAAAATATTAGAATAGTATTTCTAAGATCTCTCATTCACCTATGTTCCACGAGCGTATAAATGGTGTTTAAAAAAGTACTCCTTCCGTATTTTAATAAATGTTTAGTTTGATTTTTTTTTTCTTTTTCAACTTTGACATTAAATATATTTATTTATGTTATATAATATCTGATAAAAATTATATCTATGAAAATACATTTAAAATCAAATCCGTTCATATATTTTGCATCAAATATTATATAACACACATAAAAGTATTTAAGGTCAAAATTAAATAAGTTTGACCGTAAAAAGTCAACTGGACATTGATTATGGGACGGAGGTGGCAATTTTTAACCGAACATTTAATTTAAACATATATAGTTGCGTGATTTTAATACAAATTTAAAAATGTTATTTTTTTGCATCATCCGCCACAAAAAGAGTGTCCACACACAAAAACGAACAAATTGTATGATATGTGTAATTAATGCAAATTTTAATTGATACTTTTTTTTACCCTCATACTTATTAAAGAATTTGAAAATAAGCAATTAACGCAAGTTTGAATAGAATGACAAAAGAGGAAAGACAATCATAATTGTAGTAGTATCCATATTTTTAAACCGGACACTTTTTTCATAACAAATATAAATAGTAAGGTTCCTATTTTTTGTGAGACGGAGTGAGTAACAAACTGACTAAGACGCGGTTAGTAATTTTCTTATGAATAGTGTTTTGGAGGGGTAACATTTTTTGCCAAATGTATATAAGAATAGTAAATTTCTTGTACAATGACAAAATGACTAACTACTTTATCCATCTCACATAAATCGTACACTTTAAAATGCACAAAGTTTAAATTTTTTTCGCTAACTACACTCTTCACTAAATACAATATTATTTTCATTCACAAAAATCTTTTTTATTACTTAAAATAAAAAATGAACGCTAAGTATGAATAACCTAAAATAAAAATGTAAACACTTAGAACGTTCTCACGCATTTAGTCTTAAATGAATTTTTGTATGATAAATGGTATTCTAAAATTCCCTACAAATGTAAAATCCTTTTGGGTACACTTTTTTATTATAAATAACAGCCAAAAGTTAAATATAGATCTCAGATTTGTCCTATATCAACAGATCCTAACCATTCATTTTTTTTTTATCAAAAAATAAAATAAAATAAAATAAACTTTCACATTTTTTTTAAATTAAATATCCCGCAAACCGTTAATCATTACGTGAAAAAAATCATACCATCATGACGAGAATTAAATTATGTTTCTACAGATATGTACTTCTATAGAATTTCAATGATTTTTTTTTTTTTTTTTTTTTTTTTGGCAAAATTTTCGTCAAGAAAAATTTAATGTAATTTGTAAAATCACATGTGATTTTTCTGGGCGGAACTTAAAAAAAAATGTTCATCGAATGTATAGAGAAGTGCAGATCTATAAATATATAATTTAATTATCGTCGCGATGGTGTATTTTTTCGAGGTTGAAGATTTACCATTTGTATGATATGTTGTTAAAAAAATGGATAATCATTTTTATTAATTTTGATAAAAAATAAATGGCTAAAATTAATTTATTGTATTTATGACAAATATGAGATTTACATTGCTCTCAATTCTAAATTAACACTTGTTAGAGAGGTGGGGGTAAACCTCAAGTCATTCTATCATTAACTTGAGGATCTTCAAGTCATCTACCAAAAAATAATTTTACTTTACCTTGTATTAGAGATACGCGTTGCGGGACATGAGGAGTATTATTTTGTTAAGTTTTAGAACTAAAATAAATTAAAGCCTTGGTTTATTTTGTAGAAAAATTGAAGCTTTTACCTGTAGTGAAAAATGTTGCTAACGTGTCCCACAATTCTTTTGATGTCTTCATCTCTTCAACCATATAGTTCAATATATCATTTAGTGAAGCCATGATCCATTCCTTGACTTGTTTATCAAACCTTTTCCATTTCTCAGAATACATTCTCACATCTTCTTCTTCACTCTCCCCTCTAGGATCAGGATCTCTTAGTGTACCATCAATAAAACCTTTCATTTTTTGTGAAAACAGAATTTCCATCATTTGGTCCCTCCAGGGTTGGTAATTTTCTTTGTCAAGCAACTTGATGTCAAAGGCCTTCATTACACCTCCACCGTGGGAATGGCTATCCTCAAGTGAGGCTAACATAGCTCCGGTATCTGTATGATCATGATATTACAAGCATGGATATGAAAGAAGGATAATTGTCTTAAAATGAGTTAACTTGTCATTTTTTCAATTTTTGTGTAGCCAGTTTCCTCCGCTTTTTTATAATCATACTTTTGAATTTTTTCTATTATGTTATTTGCACCAATTTACCCTTCTTTTATAACCCTCCAATTATCAAGGAAGGGAAAAATGGTTTTATAAAAGGGAGAATTACATTTATATATTTTTTAAAGTTTAATATTACGTAAATATCATTCATATTAATTATATAAATATTCTTCATACTTTTATAATTACATCAATGTACTTCTCAAACTTTTATAATTACGTCAATATCTTTCCCGAACTTTTTAAATTCTCATATATATCTAGAAATCAATTAAATTATAATTATATTGATTTTAAATTAAAAAACTATTATTTATCACTTATTTATCTCTGATATCCATCATAATTATATTGTTCATATATATTTTTTGGCATCGATTGATGAAAGAACATGATGACGTAATTACAAAAGTTTGGATATACATATGAAAAAACATATTGTTCATATTTATTTGTTTGTTCATATTTATTTTTTAGCCTCGAGTGATGAAAGGACATGTTGATTTTGGGATATATATACGAGAATTTAAAAGTTTGAAAAGTATATTGATATAATTTTAAAAATGAGAAAGACATTAATGTAATATTAAACTTTAGTAAATATAAGTTTCTCATAAAATGACAAAAAGACTTACTAGTCCATCACTCTCACATAAAGCGTACACTTTTAAAATGCATAATGTTTACAAAATTCCCGCTAACTACACTCTTCACAAATAAAATATTATCTTCACCCCCGAAAGTCTGTTTTGATTGGTTAAAACAGAAAATGAACGCCAATTAATTATGAGATAACGCAAAATAAAAATGTAAACACTCATGACATTCACACGCATTTAGTCTTAATTATGAGAATTCTAAAATTCGTCGCAAATGTAAAACCTCTTTTGGGTACACTTTTTATTATACAATAACAATTGTGTGAGAGAGGTCGGGTAAACCCTCAAGTCATTCCATCAATCAATAACTTGTGTGAGAGAGGTCGGGTAAACCTTCAAGTCATTTTACTCTATCTTTTATTAGAGATACTTTATTGCGGGACTGGAGGAGTATTATGTTGTTAACATATTAAACTCAAATAAATTGAAGCCTATGTTTATTTTGTGGAAAAAATATGAAGCTTTTAAATTACCTGTAGTGAAAAACGTTTCTAACGTGTCCCACAATTCTTTTGCTGTCTTCATCTCTTCAACCATCTTGTACATTATATCATTTATTGAAGCCATGATCCATTCCATGGCTTGTTTATCCAACCTTTTCCATATCTCAGAATACCACGTCACATCTTCGCCTCCACTCTCCCCTAATTTAGGATCATTTAATGTACCATCAATAAAACGGTCCATTCTTTCTTCTTTGAGAAAATCCATCATCTGGTCCCTCCAGGGTTGGTAAGTTTCTATGTTAACCAACTTGATTCTGAAGGGCTCCCTTTCACTGAACCCACCGTTACGCCTGCGTTCGTCAAGTGAGGCTAACAGAGCTCGGGTTTCTGAATGATCATGATAACATAAGCGTGAATCTAAAAAAACTGAAAATATATCAAAATTATATATTGCAAGAAATATTGGGGCCATACCTTCGTCCAGCATGATGCTGTTCTTGGTAGACTGGAAGCTAATTAGAAAGAGATGGAATGAAGAATAGTGGTTGCATGATACATGTATTTATATTGATATGTTCAGTATCAAGTCTTCAATAAATAATTTTCTAATCGTTACTTTTATGTTCGCCATGATGCCTTTCAAAATCTATCAATATTTTAGTACTGTTTGCATTATTTGATGTAAACAAGGTTTAAAAAGCCTGAACGTGTTAGTCGATATATTGAGTCTGTAATATTAGTATGGGCTAAAGCCCAAGTCTAGAATATCCTTTGTAAGGTATTTATATACCGGATTACCTATCATGAATAAACACGATTTACAAAATGCTATGTATGATGAGCATGATGCACTTATTAAACACAAAACTTGGATTCTTGTACCAAAACCCCCAGATGCGAATGTTATCCGTAGTATGTGGTTGTTTCGTCACAAGTTTTTAGCAGATGGCACACTTAGTCGGTACAAGCATGGTTGTTAGGATCCCGATCCTGATCTTAGGATCTTACGATTTTATGATACTGCAAAGCAAAAACGATCCGGATCTTACATAGGATCTTTGAAAGCTTAAGATCTTATAGGATCTCAATCTTGACCATAGGATCTTAAGATCTAATCCGATCCGATCCTACTTTTCTCGGATAACAAACTAAAAAACTGTAAATTTCTGAATTATTTTTTGTAAAATTTAAAAAACAAATGTTAATCTTATTAAACATTTCATAATCATAATTTAGGACAACATTTCGATGAAACATTCAAATAATTTTGTGTTTATGATATATAATAATTTGTAAATTTGTATAATATTACAAAACTATTAAGAAAATGACATTATAGTAGGATCTTAAGATCCCAATCCGATCTTACAATCACGATCTTGCAAAGACGAAAACGATCCTGGGTAGAATCCCGATCTTGAAAACCTTGGTTACAAGGCTCGTCTTGTGGCCAATGGTAGTAATCAGATAGAGGGTGTGGATGTAGATGAGACTTTTAGCCCGGTTGTTAAACCTGGTACTATTTGGACGGTTCTTAGTTTAGCTATTTCTCGACATTGGCCAGTACATCAGCTGGATGTCAAGAATGCTTTTTTACATGGAGATTTGGCAGAAACAGTTTATATGTATCAGCCACCTGGATTTCGTGATCCTGTTCATCCTGATTATGTTTGTTTATTGCAGCGGTCACTGTATGATCTTAAGCAGGCTCCTCGGGCCTGGTTTCAGCGCTTTGCAAATTTCATCACTACTGTTGGCTTTTCTTCTAGTCGTTGTGACTCCTCATTATTTGTTTATAAACAGGGTGATGATACTGCATTTTTGTTACTATATGTGGATGATATTGTGCTCACTGCTTCGTCTGATAGTTTATTATAGCAGATCATTGCTTCTTTACATAAGGAGTTTGCTATGACAGATTTGGGTGCTCTTAATTATTTCTTGAATGTTTCAGTTACGCGTGATTCTTCAGGTATGTTTTTGTCACAGCGAAAGTATGCTATGGAGATATTGGAGCGTGCACATATGGTTGGCTGTAACCCTTCTCGGACTCCTGTTGACACGGAGTCTAAATTGGGTGATGATGGTGACCCGGTTTCTGATTCAAAGTTATATCGGAGTCTTGCTGGTTCTCTTCAGTATCTTACTTTTACTAGGCCTGATATTTCATATGCAGTGCAGCAGGTTTGTCTTTTCATGCATGATCCTCGGGAGCCTCACTTCTCGGCTCTTAAGCGCATCTTGCGGTATGTTCGGGATACCTTAAACTATGGTTTGCAGTTGTTTTCCTCCTCCACTTCTTCATTGGTTGCTTATTCTGATGCTGATTGGGCTGGATGCCCTACTACTCGGAGATCCACTTCTGGCTCTTGTGTTTTTCTGGGTAACAATCTCCTCTACTGGTCCTCTAAGCGTCAACAACGCTATCTCGTTCCAGTGCTGAGGCTGAGTATCGTGGGGTTGCCAATGTTGTTGCTGAGACTTGTTGGTTGCGGAATCTTTTACGTGAGTTACACATACCTTTGTCTTCTGCTACGCTGGTTTACTGTGATAATGTTAGTGCAGTTTACTTATCTTCTAATCCGGTTCAACATCAACGTACGAAGCATATAGAGATTGATATTCATTTTGTACGGGATTTGGTTGCTGCTGGTCAGGTTCGCGTGCTTCATGTCCCATCACGTTATCAGTATGCAGATATTTTTACCAAAGGTTTACCATATGCTTTGTTTCAGGAGTTTAGGACCAGTTTGAGTGTCCGGTGTCCTCCCGCTCCAACTGAGGGGGAGTGTTAGTCGATATATTGAGTCTGTAATATTAGTATGGGCTAAAGCCCAAGTCTAGAATATCCTTTTTAAGGTATTTATATACCAGATTACCTATCATGAATAAACACGATTTACCCTAATAACCTTCAGAACGTTATTATGGCCGAAAAAGATTCTTAATCTCACTACGTTGGAGTTCTATATTTGCTTTTAACAACATGTTTTTTCTTCTAACAAAATTGTTAAAATTGCGATCATTAGTGCATAAGTTTGTGTATGACATTGTTAACCAAAAGAAGTTATCAATCTAGTAAAGCTATGTTCTGGATTTGTTTGATTTCGAGTTAAGTGTTTAATCTTGTCATAATACAAAACCCGAATTAAAAGAATACAAATTGTCTTTTCATTTTTCTTTTAAAGTAAGAAAGAAAGATGACTTGTCATAATAGCACTTGGTAAGTTAACTCAATTTCAAAAGTTAACACACCGCCACCTCAGCGTCATATCAGCTTTTACCTTTTAATCTTAACTCTTGACTTTTCACCCCGGTAACATAACTTACATTTAACTCACCTTAACTCACTTCCACCACAAATATTTTCAATTTCAACCCCAAATTTTAACAAACACTTCATATATTTAAAACATTAATTAAAACACAACATTACATTACGAAATTAAAAAAAAAAAAAAAAAAAAAAAAAAAAAAAAAAAAAAAACTAATTAAAAAAATACGAGATAAATAAAACACAGCAACAAATAAAAAAAAGTACGAGATAATTATTCATAATTGACGAGGAGGCAACCCAAGTTTCATGGCGATTCGATCTTTTTCCGCATTAACGAACGCCACCCAATGTGGATCTTTGCCGGTAGTGTCGAGCATCAAAAATTCTAGCTCCTTCAACCTTTGTTGTGTACCTTGATTTTCTGCGGTCGCCTGGTACGCCCTACTCGCCTCTTCACGTTTTGACCGGTACTCTTCGCGCATCATTTCCGCGAAATTAAACGAAGAAAAGGAACCACCGGTGCTGGCCGTGCCTCCGGTGCTTGTCGTTGTCTCGGAATTTTGTTTCTTGGTAGCCCGCTTTTTTCCAATGGGTCGTGGTTCTGCGTCATGACCAAACAAATCCTCGTTTGTTTGGCTTGGGACGTCTCCGGTTAAATCAACCGCCATCGGCGCGTCCCATTTTTTATGTGTACGCAACACGCTCCAAGCCTCTTCATTCGTGAACAGCGGGTTTTCTTGACGATACAATAGGTTAGCACATGTTAGGATATTAACTTCATTTTCACCACTTTTCACCTCCTGTTGCGCCTTTTTGTAGCAAGCGTTGAACTTATTGCAATCACGGTTCAACGTTTTTCACTTTCCTTGTAGCATATCCTTGTTGCGTTCTTTTGGATTTATTCTATTGAACTCGGCTAGTATCCGTTGCCATAACGTATCCTTAGATTGGGATCTCCCGACCTTAGGATCCTCTGAACATGCCACCCAACACTTGGCAAGTAATTTTTCATCAATTGGCGTCCAACGTTCCTTCGCTTTTTCAACATCATTTTCCTCGACAGGTTCTTTGGATTTTTTTGCCTTACGTTTTCCACGACTTTTTGGTTTTTGTGGAGAAGTAGGTGTTTCCGGAACTTCATTTGTTTCCGTTTGGGAATGTTGTGAGTGTTGAGAGAATTGAAGATTTTGGAAATTGGAATTTAAGTTGGATTGTTGAGTTTCGTTCCAATATTGTAAGGTTTGATGTTGTGCGTACATTTCTTCAGTCAACAAACCCAATTCGCTTGGGTTACCCATTGTGCCGAACCCTCGTTTGGATTTGAGGAAGAACCCGCGTATGGGTTATTCCACCTACCACCGAGAAGATTCATAAACGAGTCTTGGTTGTTGTTGCCACCCGACATTATTTTTTTTTAGCTAGTAGAAGTGTATTTTAGATGAAAAGAGAAGTTAAAGTGTGAAAAAATATTGTGTGGGTGAATTGGTATTTATAGTTGTAATAAAAAGGGTGAAATATATATATATATATATATATATATATATATATATATATATATATATATATATATATATATATATATATATATATATATATATATATTTTATTTATTTATTTATTTTTTACAAAATTAGCCGTTTGTAAACGGTTTAAATTCTAGGGGTCTAATGTGAAACATTTTTTTGAAATTAACGGTAACATTATCGTTGCTAGAGGGGGGCATGTTGTAATTTTTTTTTTTACGCAACATTGGTATTTAACGCATGGGCAAGGGCTTAACGTGGGAGCTTAACGCAATGCACGGTAAGGTAACGCACCCCAAAATGGAGTTGCGTTAACTTTTAACCGGGGTCGTGCGTTACCTTACCGACAGCTCTAAAAAGTTGTTGAAATGATAATGAAAATACACATTAAAAGATCAATACTACTAAGCTGGAGCTCTTTTTGATTAAAAATACACATTTTCAGGCTTTTTATATTGTTTTAGAAAAAACTATTCATTTGCAAAAGTTTTACAACTTGATAGTTAGAGACGATTAAATCCTTAATTATTTAATGCTTTTAAAAGTATAACTAAACTACAAACATAGTATAGATAAATAAGTAAAAACTAAAACCGTAAACTAAGATAATCCAGACTACATATGATAGAGAATGACCATTTTTCTCCACTAAATAACTGAAACAATCTTTAATGTATTTTTAAAGATCATAAATTCATATGCAATATGCATAAATAGTTAATGCTATGTATAACACATTAAACAATAATTTTTCTACACATGATTACTGTTGGCGTATGTGTCCGAAGGACACGTGCCGGGAGGCAGATACAACATTTGTCCGAACAACATATGCCGAAAGGCGTAAACAAATTTCTTTAAGTATTGCACCATCGGTCTTTAACCAATAGTACAATACTGGGGGGACATGTTGGCGTATATGGCCGGATGGCCCACGCCGAACGACGTGTGCCGAAAGGCATGAAGACATTACTTAAGTATTGCACCATCGGTCGTCAACCGATACTACAATACTGGGGGGACATGTTAATGTATGTGTCCGGACGACACGTGCCGGACCGGAGAGTCTCCATGAATCCGATGGGAATTACCAGAAGGCGGACGCTACTCTTGTCCGAGGGGCATGTGTCGAAGGACCATAAAGGTATACACTCCTCTTTATGCAGGCACATCCTTTTACCCAGCGGTCCGATGTAAGAACCGGACTATGCCACCTAACCCGGATATTACGAGAGTGTGTCTCCCATGTGAACTGACATCTAGATCCTAGACTAGGTGTAGGTCGGCGTGTTCCTTCCCGAGATGTGAACAGGTTATTATCCAAGCAGGCTATTATCCGACAGGTATCGAGGTAGCATTTGGTACCTACCCATTTTTCTCTCTCTATATATACTACTCTCATCTCATTTAATACACAACATCTCACACACACAATACACCACAACACATTATATTAAAATCCTCTACACACGAGGTACTGACTTGACCGTCGGAGGGTGGTCCCCGGGGCTTCGGCCTCAGGACCCCTTCTAACGGGTTCTTTTATGTTTGTAGCACGCTTTCAAGCTCGGGACAAAGACGGAAAGCACGTGAGAGCTGTTAAGATCTACCCGACAGAAATATGCTTCAACAATTACTTAAAACATTATTATTGCAAGTTTAATGCCAAACTTTTGTTAGGTTATAGACATTCAAAAAAAAATAATTGCATATTTAAAAAGTAATTGTCATTTATTTATGTATTTTATTACAAGTTTAGTCAAATTTTAACCATTTTGTTAATAAATTCGATTGAAAAGATTGTATATGTCAAAGTACAAAGATTTTCATGTGACTTAGAGCACTGGGTACCATTGGTGTCATGGCTTGGTGCCGTGTGATTTTTTTGCTGCCACGTCAGCAAAAAGCTCCATGGCACCAGAAACCTCACGGCACCACATTTTAGGGGTATCCGTTGGCACCAGAATTTCTGGTGCCGTCAGCCAATTTTTTTTTTTTTTTTTTTTTTTCTTTTACATAAACTAAAATATACACAATATAAACTAAAAAAACCATCATTAATTAAAAAAAAAAAAAAAAAAAAAAGTTTCATAAATATATTTAAAAGTATATGAATGTATGACCAAATGCTTCTAAATTTAAGCCCAAAATTTATTCCCAAAGATTAACAAATGGACCCAAAATTTATACTCAATACAAAATTTAAGAAGTGTGGAGATTTATATTCAATGCAAATGGGCCAAAATTTAAGCCCAAAACCATTACAACCCTAAAATCATAAATAAATATATTCTCTTCCTCCCTCTCAAAACTGCTTACTCCTTCTCTGCCAAACCAACAACAACAACAACAAAAAAAATTTTTAAAAAAATAATAATAATAAAATAAAAATAAAAAATAGAAAATAAAAATTCACAAAACTGCTTCCTCCATCACTAGCCAAACAAACACAAACACAACAAACAAAGAAGCAAAGAGGGGGGGAAAAAAAAAAAAAAAAAAAAAAAAAAAGGCTATTACGCTGAGACATGGGACGGCGCAAGCACCGACGGCGCCACCTCCGGTACAGTGCGCCGTCGTGAAAACTGGGCTGGTGGTGACGGCGCCAGCGATGGCTCAACCGTACCCCATCCTCTTATAAAGTATGAAAATGTTGGGCGCTTACTTATCTAGGGTGTACTACTTCTCACTATCGATCAAACTGTACTTATTGAATTGTCACGCCTTAATTGGTGTAATGGTGAATATTCCTAATTGGAGCCGTGGGCTACAACCTATGCAAGACAACCAATGTGAACTGTGATTTACCCAAAATAATTATCAAGCACACAATAAATATCCAATCTAATCATGCATCAAACAATCAATCCAACCTTCTAGTCGCAGTGGTTGCGCATAAAATAAATAAGACTAGGTTTTATATGGATCTTAGCTCGATGTAGAATTGGTTTCTTCTAGTTAACGGTCTAGCAAGGTGGTTCTTAACTAGTTTTTAACAAGTAAATCTCATTCACTATCACATTTTATGGGCTAACATAAACTATTTCGTAGCTAAGCCACAAACCGATATTGATTATTACCCAAAATCCAATCCAAATAGTCTGACATCCCTAACCAAACGCCACCTAAATCTTTTTCTTTTGAGATAAAACATTTATATTTCGTCTTTAATAAAAAAAACGTGTATATTTAAGAAATGCTCACTATGTTTTTTTTAATGTATAATGTAGAAAGTAGAAATAAAAAAGAAGGTGCATTATGTAAATTTCATCTTTAATATATATATATATATATATATATATATATATATATATATATATATATATATATAACCTCGTATGCACTTGCAACCATTATGGTACTTTTTCTTATCAAGAAGGCGTACTCAGCTGCTTGGATTAAAAAAAATCTGTTTATAAAATACTATCTCCGTCTTAAAATTATTGTCCCCATTTAACTTTTTCCGTTTTACATGTTAGTGATTTTCACATCACCAATATGATTTAAGTGTAATGGATTGACTTAGGTGACCAATGTGTAATCATGATAAATGTTCAACAAGTCGGGGTTGTGCGGAGTGCAAACTTGTATGATGTTATTGTGATTATCACCCCGAATCACGGGGGTCCGGGGCAGTGCCCCCGGTAGCGGGGTTCCAGGGGTGGCAGCCCCTGACAGGGTCCAAGTGTTATGTTAAAAACGCACTTAAAAATAAAATTTCCGGTATTTTGGACCTCAATTTTGCCCTTTAAATTTAACCGTTTCGGTAGTTAAATAACTGCCTTGGCAGTTACAACCGAGTTCTGTTTATTGGTCATAGATTCATCACTTTTCTAGTTTGGTTTTTCATAACAACAAACACATATTCTCGTTTCAAAATCTGAGTTTTATCCGATTAAAGATTTAGATAGAACCATCGAAATACTTCGATCTGAAAGTGTTTACACGACTCTCAGATTACTGTGATCCAAATTACTCTAACACTTTTCAACTTTGACATTAAGTATTTTTGTTTATATTACATAATACTTGATACAAAATATATAAACGGATTAAGTTTTAAAGGAATTTTCATTAGTATAATTTTTATCAAAAATTGTATAAAACAAACAAAAATATTTATAGTTAAAGTTGAGAAAGAAAGACTGAAAAAATTAAAAGAGGACAATAATTTTGAGACGGAAGGAGTAAAACATTTTAGTGACGAAGAAGCATGTATGTTGGGACCTACTATTATTAGTATGTTGCCTAGACATCAGTTTTTCTTTCTTTATTTTTATTTTTTTTTACTAAAGGAGAATTGCGTATATACGGACCCATTAAAACTTGAAAACTTGCATATTTTTTTTTAAATACAAGTTTTCAATGCAAGTTAAGCATGTTTTGGATATATATACAAATATGCAAATTTTAGTTGGTATATATGCAATTGACCCTTTTACTAATTGACCACATTTTCTGATGACCCTTGCTTTTGTGAACGTAAACATAAACACGCAAGTATTGTACGTTTAAATGTATGTACAAAATATATTGTTTTTCCATTTTCTTTTGTTTTCTACACTCTTTGGGTAAAAACAAAAAGATATGAAAATTCGCTTCACCTCCATTGAAAGAAAAAAGAAAAACCAGTCTATAATAGGTTTTCATGGTTTAATGCTTTTGTATAACTAGAGATCATGCATGTTGGGGACTTTGACTTCATGATGGCACCAAAGTTTGTGGTTTGGGATATGTTTGGCGAATGTTATTAGACATGTATTACTTCGAAACTATTCTCTCAAATGTTCATTTAAATTTATTTTGTGGTTATGCACTCATATGCAACTAATATCAGATTAAATGTTTGTTAGACTAGTGCTAATGGGCGTTGCACCCCAACCATAACCGAGCAAACCGACGCGCCACCCCCACTAGCTGGAACAAAAGCAACGCGTCACTTGGCAATGAAACAAATGTTTTGGTTGCTTGAGCAACCGAAAGAATTAAACATGCAACCCCATTTTTTTTACATTTTGGCTTGGTTTTAAGAAAATATGTGAAAAAATGTAATACCGTTTGGCTTGGTTTTTTTGTGTTTTGCAGGTATGGCTGGAGTGGAAGAAGAAGACGTATATACATGTATAGAGGTGAATATTTAATATGTGATTTGGATAAGTATTTAATATGTGATTTGGAACACGTATATACAGGTGAATATATGGAATTTAATATGTGATTTTTTTGAACGGCAATTTATAATAAAGAAACTACTAGCAAGGAGCTAGAATTACAAAGAAATATTGTTAGGGTTATTTAACCAATCGTTCCATCCAAACGATTTGTTACCCCTGAAACGACACCAAAGAAATGATTTACATTGTAACTCATCTAAAAATAACGCCTTCTTTGGAGCTTTAGCATTAAAAATCTTATTGTTGCGGAACCACCAAAGGAGCCACCAAGAGATGTAAAAAACGCCTTCCAACATCTGCTTATTCTTCTTAGGTAATCGAACGGTATCAATCCACTCGAGCCATTCTTCATAGGACTCGTAATCTACTATGGGAACATTCCACCAACGAGCTATGAGATTTGAGACATCGCGAGCCATGTTACACGAGAAAAATAAGTGACCCGTAGTTTCGACACCCACTTCACAATTAGGACATATAATTGAATCAATAAGAATACCACGACGAGAGATGTTAAACCTTGTTGGCAGCGAGCTAGTCATAACTTTCCATTCGTGCACATTAACCTTAATAGGAGTGTATTTATTCCATCTCGATTTATAATTCGACCTGGGTAACGTCTTGTCGTCAATCATTTTCCGAATTGATGCTACAGAAAAAACCCCAGATTTCTCCAAATCCCAAATCCACCTGTCATTAGTTGATGTTAAAGTCACCAGCTTAGAAATGTGTTCAATATTGTGGAATTGCTCTTGTTCAATACCGCCTCTCGGAAGCCTTCTAAACGACTGAGATAGATTATCCTGCCTTAATTTCGCAGCAACTGTAACATTTTTGCACGACTCTAGAGCATAAACTCGAGGGTACCTATCTTTAAGCACGCCTTCGTCACACCAATTATCGCTCCAGAACTTGGTTGACTCACCATCACCCAATTTGATACGCATGTACTGCATTATGTGAATTCCGTGCTTAGACAACGAATCCATTTCTTTTATGATACTCATCCAGCAGGAGTTATTGCCCTTCTTCGAATTTTTCCCAATCTGATCATTGCTGCCATGAATTGCCTTTATGGTACGAGCCCAAAGAGAATCACCTTGGGAAAAAAATCGCCAGATCCACTTAACAAGCAAACCTCTGTTAATAGCATATAAACTTGAAACACCGAGCCCTCCTCTTTCTTTAGACATTAAAACATTTTTCCAGTTTACCCACGTTGCTTTTTTGCTATTTTGCTCGTGACCGTTAAAGAATTTTCTGCGAATTCCTTCAAGCTCAGAACACACTTTGGGACTTTGAAAATGGAGAAATTATATATGGGAAGAGATCCAAGAACTGATTTAACTAGCGTCAACCTACCACCTATGGACAGCATATGCATCTTCCATTTCGAAAGCCGCTTCTTGACCCGGTCTACTATATCACTCCACGCTTGTTGACGAGCCATGCTACCTCCTACAATGGATCCAAGATATGAAAACGGAGCGTTGAGAACAAGACATCCAAGCTGCCTAGCGGCACAACTGACCAAATTTCCGTCCACGTGAACACCCATTATTTTACTTTTGCACATATTAATACGAAGACCCGAAACTTTGTGAAAACACTCGAGAACATGAACGAGCGTAGTATACAGGTGAATATATGGGACCTTCATGGATACCATATACTATATTGAATGAGATTTTAATGTATCTTAAATATTTTGGCAATTTCATATCTCCCCTTTCTAAATCTAAAAATTTCATATTTACCCAAACACGTTTTAAAATCATTGTACATTATGCAATGGTTGTATTTTGGGTATATATATTAACTAAAGTATGAATGAAATTTTAATTTATCGTAATGTATTTTAATGTATCTTAATTATTTATTGCAATGTTTATTTAATTATTGAATGAAATTTTAATTTAAAAAAATATGGACTTGATTTTGTGGTCACCACTAGCTAAATGTGGTTGGGGTGGAGTTGTGGAGAGAGAAAGCTGACGTGACGCTGACGTAGTGGGGTTGCTTTTGTGAAATTAGTGTTGCCATTAGCATTAGTCTTAATTCAAGTAACCAAGTTATCCTACATTGTTTTCTTGTGACTATTGATGTTTTGAATGGTTGTTAACGTAAAGAAATTAAAACATGGTTCTGAACTTATCAATACACGATGTCAGCATACAAAGGCCCTATTGGTAATGCCGATGCAATCGAGCCACTAACACACGTCCTCAAGACCGGAAGCTCAGAGGCCAAAGAGAATTCCGTTGCAACACTTTTTAGTCTCTTGGTTATTGATAATAATTAGGTGAAAATCGGGACCTCTGGAGCGATTGAGCCACTGGTTGATTTATTAGGACTTGTAACTCCATGCAGGAAAAAAAGGGATGACTACTAATACTTTTGAAGTCTAATGGAATAGAGAAAAGCTAATAAGTCTTTTAATCAAATCAATAAATGATTGAAACTAAGGGTGTGCTTGGTTGAAGGTTTTAGAGGGTAAGGAAAGTAGGTAATGAAAATGATTAAGGGTAGTTAGTAAACTATAATGCAATGAGTCATTGCCTATTTTAGGGTACGTAATAAACCATTTCTCATCAAATTGAGAGGTATGTGAAGAAAAAAAAGTAACTTCCCATTTCTATTTTTTCTTTCCATGTCTCACTCACAAATTTATTTTCTAACGGTTACTTTTTTAATTTTGTTTATATTTGATAATTATTTTACAAAATTCTTGATGATAATACTCCTAGTATTGCGTTATATTCGTTTACCTATTCCTTTTGACATTCCATAAAATGAACCAAGCACTCTCTAAAAGATGTTCCGAATATAAAACTACCTAAACTTAACCGATAGTACATTTTAACATGATAAAATACTAGCAGGGTAATCGCGTTTTACGGCGGCCGGTACCTTTGAATAAATTTTTTTTCATGAATCAAGTATTTTAATTTATTATGTTCTTTTTTTACAATAAATTTACAGATATCAAAAATTTCATGTGACATATTTCAACTTTTTAACTCATAACAATATTTTTCATTATACAATTGTAATAATAAATATCTTAGTGAGCAAATATTTTTTGTAGTTCAAAATATGTATATTTGATTTATATAATGTTAAGTTTTATGGATATGGGTGTTAAAAAAATATGTGAAACTGACAAACCGAGTTGACCCGCTCAATTCGAAACCGCCAAAAAAGATAACTAAGAAATCGAATACGAAAAAAAAAAAAAAAAAAAAAAAAAAAAAAAAAAAAAAAGGATAAACCCTTTTATCGCGGTTCGATTTCGGCTTTTATTTTTAAATATCAACGGTTAACCGAATTGAACTGTGTTTTATATACATGTGGTTTTAAACAAATTGAGGCTGGATTAAAAATAAAAATATTTTGTTATTTTATCTTTATTATGTGCATTTCTTAAATTGTTGTTTTTGTGTTTGAATAGTTATATAATATGTTTTATTATTTGTATTAGTGACATTTAATATATAAATTGTATTTAAGTTAATTGTGCAATATGTTTGATAATTTATATTTCTTCTGTAAGGTGTGCTTTAATAACTGCATTAATTGTATTTATTAAACAACTAATTTATCAAAAAAAAAAAAAAAAAAAAAAATGGAGTAAGTATCTGTATCATAAGCTTTATAAAATGTACATAAATTAAGTTTTGGAGTAGAGAAATGTTCTTCTTCTTTTTAAATATGAGTTTTGCTAATGACAGCCCTAAGGGCTGTGGTTAAGAAAATGAATTTTTATTACAATTGGTTGTAGAAAACTAAATCATCCAATCAAAATCAAGTGTTTGTTGTAAATCCGTATATTTAGGGATTGTCTCCGCTTTTTTTTGAAATTTTCATCCAATCATAATCATTCATTTTAATTATGTAATAAAAATTCACTTCTTAACAACAACCCTTAGGGCTGTTATTAGCAAAACCCTTTAAATATATACTAGACAAGTACCCGTGCATAGCAACGGAATTTTCTAGCGACAGATAGTTATAGTGATATTTTGGTTACACAAAACGTTACATAAAACCTTTAACTAAAAATATGATTATAACTGTATGCTGCTATAAAATCTCGTTATGCGTGTGCCTTCTTTGATTTTTTTGTTACGCATTACACTAACTTTGAGGCGATTTCTTGCTTGGGGATAAAGTGCGCCAAAATGCTTGATCTTATGTTCAAAAGAACACGCTTGATTTTT
>JARVZY010007885.1:0-21390 GCA_030686995.1 Artemisia argyi | reverse complement strand
ATTCGGCCTCAAAAACTTGTGTTTTGGACTCCAGGCGACGAATTTTCCAAGTTTGAGGCCCAGGCGATGTTTTTGGGAAAGTTTAAGGACCAACGGTGTATTTTTGTAAAAATAAATAAATAAATATCTAAATAATATATATATATATATAGACACACACACAAGACAACCAATTTTGTGTTGTCATTCAAATATACTAGCTAACTTTTGTCACATGGTAACTAGTAGATCATGCTACATTGAAAGAAGAATGCATAAGGGTGATAGTTAGTTCGTTTGGTGTGAATAACAAACTTAGAGCACATGTAATCGACATCACTAAATGCATATACATGGGAAATGGGCGATATTCTGTAATAGCAAGTGTTCAATGAATATGTTGCAAAAAGAGAGTATATTATATGATCGACACTGCAATTATAATTTACAGTAAGTTGTTAGTGGTTACTGATAGTCATAATCAACTTTTTCTTAGAAACATATCAATGCCAGTGGTTGGACTAACCCCTCAACAACTCAAAATTAGGGACAATTTTATGGTTGGGAAATGAAAAGGGAAAAAGCTATAAGATTACACTATATGCAATTATGATTGTACATTAGCTTAAATTTTTTTGATTGCGAAGTTTATTTTGCATAGGAATACCTTAGAAACACCCCCAACTTCTTCTTGTTTAGAATTATTAGGGGAAAAGCTAAGACACAACTATTAAATTTATCACATAATGTGCATGCACATGTCATGCATTGGACTTGTATGCCAAAATCATTTAAAAGTAAGACTAGCACTAATAAAATAATGGTTCCTTGTTTTCTTATGTATCACTTGTGCTACAGCTAAACATTGTACTAAGATGCCGGCTTTAACGATACAATTAATGCTTAAGATGGTGATTAGCAATAATAAGACACTCATATTCCGGTTAGAGCAATGAACGAAAGCCGGCTCCTAGGTTCCCTCGGCCACTACTCCAGCATATTACTCACTCGATCGTAGCTGGCTAATTGGTGATAATGTAATTTGCTTCTCTTCTGTTGGGCATTTAACTCATGGTACATGGCTAGAGTATAATCTTTCTTTAAATATTTACTTATAGATCATGCAGTACAAAGTATTTGAAAATAAGTGTGCTAAGAATTCGTTTAGCTCTTGTTCATACGTTGATTCATATGTAAAGTTGTAAGTTCAAGTTTATTGAAAAATGTCAATTTTCTCTTAAGCTTGTTTAAGAAAATCCTTGTTAAATCGTGTACGGAGTAATATTTATATTTTTCATGAATAAAATATGAGCTTCCAGGTTGGGTCATGTTTCATTTATGAGATGTTTGATCAGAAATCAATTAGTAATATATCTTACTTTTCCAATTATTTTTGTGTTGGGATAGCCAAATGTTGGTTGTAAAATGACAAAATTGCCACTAGACTACTTCCACTACCTACTATGCTTGCATAGCACAAAAAAGCTTTTAGCTTCCATTTGCAGGCTTGTAGATTCTTTGCTTCAGGAACTACTTGTATCTATAGTGGGGCCCATTTCATATATCTTCAACTAACTAGCCATTCAAAACAGTTTATTCTATAATCCACAACCAATTGACAAATTTGCCCTTACCCAACTTAGACCAATTACTTTATAAATAACCAAAAAAGTGACACTTGTCATATCTTTATTGGTTTCAGTGAAGTGTATGACACCCACAACTTTGTTTATATTTCTGTGGGTTAGATACTAGATAGATAGTTACTAAAATCATGACTAAACAACAATCACAAGAATAAAACAGTTGAAAGCAAAAGAAAATTTGTTTAGTTTAATTTGATACTTTAACTATCAAGTTACTGATTTTATACATGCAACCTAGCTAATATTAGTAAATCTTCTTTCTATTAAAAGAAAACATATTACATATTCACCATACATAATACACAAATGTTATTTCTAACAAAATGAAACTTGAAAGCACAAACTTTTGAGAGAAAGGTATCTCAAAAATTCATGCTAGTGCTAAGTTACAAACCTTTAATCCTAATATTAGTACTTTAGACTTTAGTTATAAGTCCGCTCATTAATTTTTCTAGGTCCGTCAATGGTGTGAAGCCATATGAACCATTGGATTAGTATTTTGGCGTGTGATATACTTAGCTGACTACACGTTACTTTTGCCTCTTTTTATCCTTGTTTCCATGCATGGTTTTCTCCTTCTTCCTCTAAATATAGACTCTTCATCTCTCTGTCTAAATAGATATATTTCTAGAGAGAGAAAGTGATAAAAGTGTGCTTGTTGATGGTCATCATTTTAGCAAGAAAGGTAACCAACCCATCATCTTTTGTCACATTTTTTGGTCTTTTTTGCTTCTATTTTTGACTTGTATACTAAAGTGTTAGCTTCAAGTTTGGTTACTTGTTTTCTCATTTAACTCGATCTTGTTGAGTTCTTGCTTAGTTACAAAATGCAAGAAAACTGAAATCTGACTAAAGATTTGAGCTTTAGATCTTGTTTCTTGATTTTGGTTAAGCACAATGGAATCTGAGATGGGCTCTTTCTTGTAATCCATTAGAATCTTGGATAAAGATTAATACCCACTAAGGATTTAAGCTTTTGATCTTGTTTCTTGATCTGGGTAGTCTTTAAATTTCAGTAAAAAAAGAAGAAGCTAAATCCTCTGTTTCCTCTGTTTTTGGATCTTTTGATACTGATCTGAATTTAGACTTTTTCTTGGTCAAAAATGTTGAATTCGGATCGAAATTCAGTTGAAAGCAGTGATCAAGAAATGATGAAACATATGTGTAAGTTGTGTGATAAAAGTTTCCCTTGTGGTAGATCTTTAGGAGGTCACATGAGGTCTCATGTGATAAGTTCAACTGACCATCATCTTCAGAATAAGAATTTGAACACCAAGATGGAAGTCGTTAGTGGGTCCTCGAATTCGGGTGAGTTGGGTTATGAGCTTAGAAAAGATCCAAAGAAGACTCTTAAAGCGGTTATAAATGGTTCTTCTAATTCGAATGAGTTTGTTGTTCTTGATAAACTTTGTAAGGAATGTGGGAAAGGTTTTCAATCTTGGAAGGCTTTGTTTGGACACATGAAATGCCATTCTAACAAAGTGTCAAGTAACAAAACCGCGGCAATGAATAAAGATTCTTTGATTAGTCATTTGGGTAACAAGGATTTGGGTGTGAAAGAACGGAAAATTAAGAAGTCAAGATCAAAAAAGTGTTTAGTTACTTGTGCTACAACTCCTGCTGGTACTACAACCACAACTACAGATTCATCTTCGGTTTCCATGAATGCTAATTATGCTTCAACAAGTGTCGTTTCGGATAATGATCAAGAACAAGAAGTTGAGATTGCTATGTGTTTGATCATGCTTTCAAGAGATGTGGGAAAATGGGGTAAAAACATAGTAGTAAAAGATTGTAAGGTGAAGAAATTGGCAGAAACTGAAGTCCAGTTTGATAGAGTGAAGAACAGTACAACCTATGGACACGATTTTGATGATCAAATGAAGGGAAAGTTTGAATGTGCTACATGCAAAAAGTGTTTTCACTCTCACCAAGCACTTGGTGGTCATAAAGCAAGTCATTACAAGAAGCCAAAAGACTGTTTTGATTTGAAACTCAACAGCAGTAACGTGATCAAAAGCGAACCCATGTTAGATCATGACCATATGAGTAAAGGGCGTACTGGAAAACCTTCTGATAACCATCAAGCATCATCAAGTTCCAATCATGTTGGTTCTTCAAAGAACAATACAATGGTGGTAGGAGTTCATGAGTGTTCAATTTGCTTCAAGACTTTCTCATCAGGGCAAGCAATGGGTGGTCACAAAAGATCACATTTGATTGCTGAGGCTAAAATAAATCAACAAAATGCAATGTTGATAGAGAAACTGGAAAAACCCAATCAGGAAATCCGAGGCTTTCTTGATTTAAACATGCTTCCTGATGATCCACTAGAAGATGAAGAACAAGAGACTGTGATGATGGACACAAGTACCACAACGACAGGGTACAATCCATGGTACTATCACCATGAATCAACTCTGCTTGGATTGCTATCAACAACCTAAGGATTCTAAAGATCGTCTCAAGTGTTGGGTTATAATCGTACTAGTACTAATGCACCGAATTTTATCAGAACTTAGCTACAGATTTTTTATTATTGATTCTTTACAAATTTGATGTATTTTTCTATTTTACCAACAATTTTAAGTAGGCAACACACACAGATTGTCAAAGTTTTACATTTTTTTGTGAAATACATTGTGTTTCTATATTCAGATTCATGAACTACTAAGCACATGCTAAACTTTAGTAAGCCACATGATACATTGGTATATGAAACTTCTTATTATGTAGTTATATTGTTTTGGCATGGTAGATTTCAGAATCAAAAGCTATCTTAACTATACAGTAGTTGAAATAAAAGTCGAGTCTTCTTAAATCTCGTAATATATCCGTCGACTTGTAGTTATAAAGAAGAAGAATTTTAAATATCTTGTAGAGACTGGCCCAAAGAAGTGGGGATGAAATCATCACTTTAAGTATGGCTAAGATGGTTAAGTGTGATAGAAGATCGAAGATGATGTATTTTATCCGCTATAGTTGTTTATAAAAGGGTTTATAAAAGTAAGGAAGAGGCTTATATTATCGTTGATGATAGTGGACATAAATTTCGTGTTTACATGACATAAAGAGGTCTAATATGTTAGACTTTTTCATATGTTATATATTTATAAAGTTTTAATAAGTTTTCTATATTGTAAATAGGTTTATATTGTTGGTTGTATAGCTGCAAAACAGTTCTCAGATTAGGGTTAAGATAATCAATAAAGGTACCGGATATTCACTTGAAATCGTGGTATCACTTTCCAATAGAAACTATTCGACCCTATGCCTGAGTTACACGATTATCTCTATGGGATAAGACCAAGTGATGTTCTTGCTTTAGGCACAAACCAAGAACAAGATGCGTATAGAAGTGTTTAGGGTTTTGTGTTTAGAGTTGTATCTCGTGTGATATTCTTTATCTCCATGCAGAATGATGTGACCTCTATTTATAATAGAGAATACTCAAAACCCTAGCCCATGGTATTATGTATAATTAACAGCCCATTAATGATAACATAATAATTTCCATAATAATAGGGATCAGTGGTTATCAGTGGAAACATTATCACTTGCAGTGGTAATGTTAACACTATCAGTGGAAACTATAATACTAGCAGTAGAATGCCAGCAGCAGAATCACACTAGCAGCAGAATGCTATCAGCAGCAGAATCAGCTGTCAGCAGCATCTTGCTTTCAGCAGAATCCTAGCAGCAGGATCAGCTAGCAGCAGATTCAATACATAACCACTATTGAGTCAGGGGATTCAGTGACCAAATGGGTGTATACTCCATACCTCCAAACTCATTACCAGGTGTGAATTGATCCCTCAAGTGTACTAAATTTACTAACAATCCTCCCCAAATTTAGTTCACTACCTTTGCATGAAAATTCAAACACAAACCAAAACAAGTGCATAAATGAAAATATCCTGAGGATTGAATTTCCACATTAGTACATATACTTTCAAATATTCGAGAATCAGGGTGTTCTAAGAATTGAACCCTTCAACCCATTTGAATACCTGATGATAAATACACACAAGTTTTCAAACACTAAAATACTCCTGACACTATATAAGCCATGTATCCATATCCAATTCATAAATGTTGTAAAAGCTAAAAGTCCAAAGCTTCCTGAAGCGGCAAAACTTCAACATTTACATAGGTGGTTCATCTTTAATTCATGCTCCTGCTTAGCACTTTTTCAAAGAAAATTAACCATTAAGAAGTGAAGACTTCATCCTCCTTTCAGCAGGTAACAAGCACAACCTTGGGATGTATGTGATACATGTGCTTCAGTCCACTAAATGATCAGCTTTCCACATTCAGCTTCCAAGTTTCCTTAGAAGGGAGTTGGGTATCCTTGCATTCAGTGACTAAGTTGGACTTAAACCCATCCCTTTAGCAGACTTCAAAACCAAGTCTCTAGCCAAACCCTTCGTCAAGTGATCAGCTAAGTTTTGTTGAGATTTAACAAACACTATAGATACCACCCCATTCATGATAAGCTCACGAATCATGTTATGTCTAACACCTAAGTGTCTAGACTTCCCATTGTACATCTGGCTATAAGCCTTTGCCAATGTAGCAGCACTATCACAACAGATAGAAATAGGTGCTATAGGTTTAGACCACAATGGAATCTCAAGAAGCAAGTTTTTCAACCATTCAGCTTCTTTGCCAGCAGCAGCTAAAGCCACAAATTCAAATTCCATAGTTGAACTGGTAATGCAAGTTTGTTTCTTGGATGCCCAAGAAATTTCACCTCCACCAAGTAGGAATACCCAGCCACTAGTAGACGAATTATCTTCAGTGTTACTGATCCAACTTGCATCAGTATATCCTTCTAATACTGAAGGATAACCAGTATATGAGAGACTATAATCCATAGTTCTCTTCAAATACTTAAAGACCCTCTGAATTGCTTGCCAATGATGAGCACTAGGATTACTAGTATACTTGCTTAGTTTACCCATAGCAAAAGCAATATCAGGCCTTGTATAAGTCATGGCATACATCAAGCAGCCAATCACCCCAAAATACTCAAGTTGAGATACAGCTTTTTACATTTTACGTTCTATCACGTTTACATATTTTGTCATCATCAAAAAGGGGGAGATTGTTAGTGCAAATATTACGATATTTAATCTATACAGTCTCGTTTGTTTTGATTGATGACAAACGTATAACTTGATACATAACGTAAAATGTACAAGTTACTTGTAATCATACTTTACCAGATTCATCAAATTTGCTATATACACATTTGTCAGCTTGATTAAGTAAATAACCACTAGACAAAACCACTTCATCAAACTTTTGATGCCATTGCTTAGGTGCCTGTTTTAGTCCATAAAGAGACTTAATCAGTTTACACACCTTGTTTTCATTGCCAGGCATGATGAAGCCCTGAGGTTGGTTCATGTAAACCTCCTCATCTAAATCACCATTCAAGAAAGCTGTCTTCACATCCATCTGATGAATAATCAAATTGTGAATTGATGCCAAAGCAATTAGCAATCTTATGGTACTGATACGTGCCACTGGAGCATAAGTATCAAAGTAGTCTATTCCTGACTTTTGTTTAAAGCCTTGAATAACTAATCTTGCCTTGAACTTTTCAACAGTTCCATCTACCTTCATTTTCTTTTTGAAAATCCATTTGCTACCTAAAGGTTTGCAACCAGGTGGTAGATCAGTCAACACATAAGTGTTATTGCCCATGATAGAGTCCATCTCATCATTAATTGCTTCTTTCCAGAAAGCAACATCCTGGGACTTCATTGCTTCTTCAAATGTTTTGGGATCATCCTCCACAATGAAGCAATAAGAGTATTGGTCAGAGACCTCTCTCCTTGTACCTTCAATTAAGTATAATTGAAATTCAAGTCCAAATGACTTTGGAGTCCTCACCCTATTGCTCCTTCTGAGCTCAGGTTCAGGTTGTTGTTCCACAACCTCAGCAGGAACCTCTGAAACACCATTGTCATTGGTTCCATTTGGAATCCTTTGACTAGGTCTAGGGATAGATGAGAATCTATTCTCATCAAAGATTGCATCCCTTGATTCAATTATTGAGTTAATTGAAACAGGCTCATTAGGTTCTATAACATAAAACCTATATGCCTTGGAATGCTCAGCATATCCAACAAAGATGCATTCAATGCCTCTTTCACCCAAAGTTTTCTGCTTTGGATCAGGGAGTCTTACAACAGCCCTACAACCCCATATCCTAAGATAATTAAGGTTAGGTTTCTTTTTAGTCCAAAGTTCATAAGGGGTAACTTTGTTCCTTTTGTTGGGAACCCTATTTAATAAATAGCAAGCTGTTAACATAGCTTCACCCCAGAACCCTTGACTCAGCCCTGAATAGGACAACATGGAATTAACTATCTCCTTCAGCACCCTGTTTTTCCTTTCAGAAATATCATTTTGCTGAGGAGTATAAGGGGCAGTCGTTTCATGGATTATACCAACAGACTGAAAATACAGAGTATCCATGTACTCACCTCCCCTATCAGTCCTTAATCTTTTGATCAGGGAACTTTGTTGCAATTCAACTTCAGTTTTAAATACTTTATGTTAGTGCAAATATTACGATATTTAATCTATACAGTCTCGTTTGTTTTGATTGATGACAAACGTATAACTTGATACATAACGTAAAATGTACAAGTTACTTGTAATCATACTTTGTCTCAACAAACATTCAACACCTCTCAACGTCTCGAGTCATCGTATGCTACAACACAGGTTCGTACATGTTTGTTATGTAGCATTATGATCAAACCCCTTGACCAACCATTTAGAATGACTAAAGTACTTTAGGAGTCTTTAAGTATTTTAGGTGTCAAATTACACTTTAGGTGTTAAATAGAATAAGTGCCACATTAGGTGTCTAGATAATGTTAGTAAGTTTACAATATATAAAAATGTGTCTTATAACAACATAAGTGCATAAAACATTTTTAGTAACTTACTAAATATTATATAACTAGCTAATATATTTTTTATACAAGTAATTTACCTTTTTAAGATAATATATACATTTGTTTAAATGTATTTTTCATAAAATGGAAAACTATATTTGGAAATTATCTTTGTCAAATATCATTTAAGATGTGTCATAGATTGTAGTTGACTTGGAAACATCTTTGGAAAATAACTTGGTCAAAGAACTTGTAAGATGTGTCATAGTCTTTGTAAGTTGACAAGTAACATATATGTCTTGTCTTGTCAACATTTAGTTTCAAGTATATGCATGTTTGACTAGAAATAAATATGATGTGACATTGTTAGATATGAAAAGTTATTGTAAATAGTAATCCATGGTTTTGGAACATGGTATATAGAACATGGTTTTGGAAAACTTCTTATTTAGTTTTGTCTATAAATAGAAGTTTATGTTTTACTTAAAAGTGTGATGAAAAGATGAAAAAACACACACACATAGATAAGTAGGAAACCATGTAGATCACCCTTTCAATAATGATCATAATGCTTCTAACATTCATCTTTGTTGTAAGCATATCATACTTCATGATCCACCAAGAAGGTTACAAGATCTTGAAGTCATCATTCATTGAAGCATTCCAACATATGAAGATTCAAGGGCACTTGACATCCTCAATGGTTGAAGACTTCTTATTCAAGAAGTTCATGTAGATTAGGCATGCATATCCATTAGACTTTTATGTCTTGGATCATCATTGTAACATAACAATATAGATTAGATGGTTTATGTGTTTGTGCCATAAAACACAAGGTTTTTATGTTGGGCCACAAAACATAGCGGGAGTGGTTGTATCATTGGTAAAGAACTCGACATCTAGCTTAGTGTCGGTAAAAGTGTAAGCGACGAACGGGAGTGGTTGTACCCATGTAAAAGAACTCGACATCTAGCTTAGTGTCGGTAAAAGTGTAAGCGACGAACGGGAGTGGTTGTACCCTTGTAAAAGAACTCGACATCTAGCTTAGTGTCGGTAAAAGTGTAAGCGACGATTGTAAGGTTTTCTCCGCCGAAAAGGGAGGTTGTTGATCTAGTGAAGTAACTCTCGAGTTGGGTACTCGAGGAGTGGAGTAGGGCGGAGAAGAGATCCGTGACCGAACCACTATAAATCCTCGTGTTCGGTTTGCACTTTCCTTTTACTTATTGCTTTTCTATATTGTTTGGATTATGTGATTGTTGGTGTTGTGACTTGTTGTTTATGCTTGTGTGATAACTTGTCTTTAGTTTATGCTAGTCATAAACTACACTTAACATATTTCATATTAGAACAAGCTAAGAATGGATATTTGATACAACAAGATATAAAGTTTTTAAACGGTAACGTATTCACCCCCCCCCCCCCCCTCTACGTTTTCACACTTTAAATTTATCTAATGCTTCATCTTTAGAATGTAATAAATAAACGTGACAAAACCTAGAAGCATCATCAATAAAAGTCACAAAGTATTTCTTATTCCCCAAAGAGGGAGTAGCATGTAAATCACAAAGGTCACTGTGAATTAACTCCAAAACTTTAGTTTCACATTTTACTCCTTGAAAAGGTTTCTTAGTTATCTTGTTCAATATACAAGTTTTACACTTTTCAGTGTTCACATCAAAGGCTGGAATTAACCCATCCTTAGACATATCTTGCATTCTTTTAAAGTGTACATGGCCAAGTCTTGCATGCCATAGGTTTGAATCATAAAGTTTAGATGTAGATATAAAAGCAGAATCAATATTATCATGAACAATATTAAGTCTGAACATTTGATTACATAAATAACCAAAACCAATAAACACACCATTTTTAGACAAAACAAACTTATCAGATTCAATAACCTGTTTATAACCACAATTATTCAAAACACTACTAGAAACCAAATTCTTCCTAATATCAGGAACATGTAAAACATTAAATAAAGAAACAATTTTTCCAGAACTAAACTTCAAATCAACACATCCTTTTCCATGCACCAGGGCAGTTGACTCGTTTCCCATGTGAAGAATAGAACCATCATTCATTGACTTGTAGGTCTTGAACCATCTTCTATCTTTACACACATGAATTGTTGCTCCAGAGTCAACCCACCACGCAACATCATCATCCTGCACAAAGTAAATGTCAGATATATATGTAACATAATAAATCTTAAAAGACTTATTAAACACATTCTGACCTTTCAGAGAATTGGTGTTACCATTCCCTCCACTTGTGCCTGATCCATTGGATTTGTTTCCAACTTTACCACCCTTGCAATCTTTCCTGAAGTGTCCAGGTTTCCCACACTTCCAACAAGTCACCTTAGGTTTCTTGTTAAGATCAAATTTGGTGTTATCTTGATGCTTACGTTTGCCCTTGTTGTCATTGTTCCTGGAGGAGTTGTTATGCTCCACCATATTGACAACTGATGGACCAGTAGCAGTGCTACTCTTTGGCTTGTCAATGTCTTGAGCTTTGAGTGAATCCTCAATGCGCAAGTGACTGCCCAACTCAACAAGAGTTAACTCCTCCTTCTTATGCTTAAGCATATGCTTGAACTCTTTCCAAGAAGGAGGTAGTTTATCGATGATACAAGAGACTGAAATAGCCTCATCCATGTTTATCTTGTGTTGTGTGAATCGACCAAGTATACTAAGAAGTTCATTGTATTGTTCCATGACAGGTCTAGAATCAACCATTTTGTAATTGTTAAAATTACTTACAAGGAACTTCTTACTTGATGCATCCTCAGCCATATACTTGGCTTCCAAGGAATCCCATAGTTCTTGAGAAGTTTCAACATTCTGATAAATATAAAAAAGAGAATCAGACATACCATTGAGAATTAAACCCCTGCATATGTAGTCATCATTCTCCCACTTGCTCCTTGCCCTCATCTGATCCATAGTAGCATCATCTCCAAAATCTTCTGGAATCTCAGTCGTGAGAACATACACCACGTTCATACTTGACAACAAGAAGTGCATCTTCTTTTGCCATCTTCTGAAATCAACACCTTCAAACTTTTCCAACTTGGAAAAGTTAGCAGCCATTTGTCTCATAGCAGCAGCCATTGATTATCACTAATAGTTTCTATTGATTGTTGGTTGTATAGCTGCAAAACAGTTCCCAGATTAGGGTTAAGATAATCAATAAAGGTACAGGATATTCACTTGAAATCGTGGTATCACTTTCCAATAGAAACTATTCGACCCTATGCCTGGGTTACACGAATATCTCTATGGGATAAGACCAAGTGATGTTCTTGCTTTAGGCACAAACCAAGAACAAGATGCGTATAGAAGTGTTTAGGGTTTTGTGTTTAGAGTTGTATCTCGTGTGATATTCTTTATCTCCATGCAGAATGATGTGACCTCTATTTATAATAGAGAATACTCAAAACCCTAGCCCATGGTATTATGTATAATTAACGGCCCATTAATGATAACATAATAATTTCCATAATAATAGGGATCAGTGGTTATCAGTGGAAACATTATCACTTGCAGTGGTAATGTTAACACTATCAGTGGAAACTATAATACTAGCAGTAGAATGCCAGCAGCAGAATCACACTAGCAGCAGAATGCTATCAGCAGCAGAATCAGCTGTCAGCAGCATCTTGCTTTCAGCAGAATCCTAGCAGCAGGATCAGCTAGCAGCAGATTCAATACATAACCACTATTGAGTCTGTGGATTCAGTGACCAAATGGGTGTATACTCCATACCTCCAAACCCATTACCAGGTGTGAATTGATCCTTCAAATGTACTAAATTTACTAACATATATGTTGGTGATGTGGCATAATTATAAACTTTTATAAAAGTTTATCGTAGTGGATGCTCTTAGTATTTACTTGGTTGTTAAAGTTCATAGAATGGAAATGTTCATCGTGTTAATTGACATTTCATCGTTGTCTTTCAAAAAAAAAAAATGAATAAATAAATTGACACTTCATCATTTGCTAAATTTTTTTTGTTTTTATAAATAAGTGATATATATTTTTGTAAAACGTTGACAATCCATAATGTTAACTACTACACAGCCTCGCCTCAACGGCACTAACAGTGAAATTCATGTTAAAATTACTCAATGGCCCGCTCAAGAGGTACTTCATCTACTTTGGGGAGCATGGCCAATTTCATGCGTTCTCTTATATGAACCAACTAATATGCATCACTTTTTTGCTATCAGAATCCTTATGGACATGCCTTTTGTAATAAAAGAGACTATTAGCATAGAACCGAGAATTACAGTAATTTTAGATAATAATTTCCAAGACCTTACCATCTAAAACTACGCTACCAACATGACTGACCAAAACAACCATACAAACCCACAACGACCTTTAAACAAGAACGACCAAATCACCCCATTACAAATACGTAGTCCAGGTTCAAAGAAAACCACCGTTACATATCAGAGTATACTGTCATTACATACAAATTCTTTTATACTATCATTACATACAAATTCTTTAGGATGTAGAACTGGTCGCATTTGATACAGATTGGTGACATGTTTTACTCTAGCCAAATCTAAGAAAACTTGTAATATAAGATGACTCATAGTCATTTAATGTTTAGAAACGGGTAGATAGTCACCCGCGCGTTGCGACGGGGCCAATTTATTGTCTATGTATGTAATTTATTTGGTTGCTGAATAGTCTTTTTATAAGATTTTTTTAGTTCAGGATTTTATATAAAATAGTACATAAGTAAAAAGTATTGCACCATTTGGATCATTTTGGCTACAATTTAAATGTCTTTTCAACAACATATTTTTTTTTTGATAAAGTTTGATATTTAAAAAAATGTAAATAGCTAAAACTACAGCGTGGTTGTCGGATTTTTTTTAATCTATATCTAAATAAACTTTATAGTAATTTCTAAAATTATTAGGTAGGTTAAGGGTCGATTTTTTTAAAACATATTTTTTATAAGATAATATGTATATAAAAAGCATATTAATACTGAACTCATTTTGTTCATAATCCAAAGGTCTTTTCATCGGCCTATTTTTTTTATTTTTTACTTTTTATTAAAGAAATCGCTATATATTTGATAAATAAAGTTTTGCTATACAAAAAAGTCATAAATAGTATAAAGTTTAGGGTAGTTTTCATAACTTGTTATATAGATTAGCGGACAATTTTGTAAAATTTGCTTTTATTAAAACGAAAGAAAGCCGCAATGTTTTACTTGAACTTGGACCGGGCTATTTTGTTTATTGGGCTGCTTTAATTATTTTGCTTATTGGGTTGTTTTAAATCTTTTGGGCTTAGTTTTGAGCCTCTTTAAACGACGACGTTTAGAAAAGAACAAGACGAAAAATTAAAAATTATTACTTAAAAGTATGGTATAATGGTTAACGATTTTTTCAAAGACATTATATTTATTTAAACTTAAACTAGTGAGACGATGTTATGAATTACAACTACTCAAAGGGCATCACTCGACAATAAGAAACATGAGGTGAGAAACTAATACAAATGATGGCATGGTTATCAAATTTAATCATCTCCCCAAAATTTTATATTATCGCGTTTTTGATAAATTATTAGCTTTTATCATGAATGCTATGCTAAACAAATTACACATGGTGTCATGGAGACATGCATGGATGAGTATTGTGATTTATTCTTTCTACTCATTAAACTACCACTATTTTGTTTCTCACAACTCAATGTAATTAGTCTATTAATTAATAGGAAAACTCAATTTTGAGATGGATTCTTGTGATTAGCTAATAAAGGTAAAAAAAATTGTTTCAGTTTAGTCAAACTTTTTCTAAATTACATCTACCAAAATAAATATGTATAAACACGTGTGTCAATTAAAATAAATAAATAAATAAATTTTAAGTTGTTAAATTTTAAATATAAAAACCTAAGTAAACTTATTATTTTCATATTTTTTAATAACTTTATAAATTTAATAAATACTCCTTATATTTATATTTAAAAATAAAACGTATGTGTTGTTGTTATTAATTAATATCATTATCATTATACACACACACATATATATATATATATATATGCGTGCACTTATATATATCAGAACGAAATCCACACAAGGTTTTTTTTTCTTAGCGGCGTTTAATAACAACTATTGTTGTTCGCATTTATGAATTTAGCTCGAGCTTAAATGGATTTAAAAAAATAAATATGACTAATATTATTATTCCACAAGGAATATCAATATCAAAATAAATGGCATGGCCACAAGGGTTACTGTGAGATAAAAGTTATTTTACATATAACAATGACGCATGTAATTCCACTCTAAAATTTAATTAAGGATATCATGAAATCATTTATTCAATTACTCATTACGTGCTATTAAACACGCATAATATCTTGAATACGATACTAATAGTTAAATTTAAACAACATTAGCTTCAACAACATGTCAGTTAAACAAAATCAAATACTATCTAACAAAATATATATATATATATATATATATATATATATATATATATATATATATATATATATATATATATATATATATATTAATCAATATTGATAATAATGAAAATTTTATGTAAAAATTCGCACGTGCACATGTATGTAAGTATGTATTTATAAAAGATTTTAAATATTTTTATTAAAAAATCTTATCTATCAGCCATGTATATACACGGGTTAAAAACTACTACTATATATATATATATATATATATATATATATATATATATATATATATATATATATATATATATATATATATATATATATATATATATATATATATATGCAATACAACTTTTTGATCTTTTTAATCTCAAAATTCAAAAGCAGCTATAATCATGATCCAATTTATAAATAAAAGTAGGTTGTATACGTAATTAGGTCAAAATAGGACAACTGATAAAATATGCAGAAAGGTAACGTTTTAAAGATTTCGGAGATGCTCCTAATTAAATGTTTATTTTATGTCAGATAATGCTAGTGCCTTAGTTTGCTATCGTTGAGCTTTTTTTTTTTTTTTTTTTGAACTATTGCTATCGTTGAGTTAACACTAGGTCTATAAATTATATTATTAAAACATATGCTTAAGTACTTTTAGACATTACCTTGAAGTTAAACTTTTAAAGGTAGCATTTAGTTAACATTTTCTTGCTTTCAAGTCTCAAGAACCATGTGAAGAGAATCTATGCTGACTGTTTATTTTTCTTTTTGTAAAGGGGGTTTTGTACAATGGTGGTTTTTTAATTTGGAATATTTAGGTTTTTATATTACTTGATTTTAGAAGCAATTAAACAAATTGTTTTTTTTTTTTTTTTCACCTTCCTGTTAATGAGTCTTAATGGGGAGGAGTTCTCTTTGCTTCCTCTTCTCATATAGACCATTTAACAAAAAAAGAAACATATTGTATATGTGTGACCCTACCACTATCTCCCCATTAAAACTTATTAACACAAAAAAGAAACACCCCTTACATTTTAATAATACATAGTTGGAATTTAAAGTTTGCTCATTTTCATTAGTAACTATAGCTTCCAAGTTAGTGACAATTGGTGCAAATGAAAATAGTAAAAGAACCATAGATGAAAGTTAAACAATACTATTGTCTATAGAGAGCCAATATTCTCTTAACCTTATTATCCATTTTAATGAGTTTTATTAGAAATTTTAACTTTACTGTAGAACATTATTGTTGGTAATATTGCCTCACTCTAATATTGTTTATGTATACTTCAGTGTTTGTCATTTTTTCAAGTTTAAAAAAATCAAAAACCAGTTTAATAGAAACAAGTAGGGGTCGCCCGCTGCGTTGCAGCGGGTATTCTTTTTTATGGTTTTGTGATTTTTTTTTTCTCTTTTTTTTCAAATTTTTTGATACTTTCTTTTTTGGCAGAACTTTAATTACACAAATAATATTTTTTGGGACATCTTTTCGAAAATCATGGGTCCGTCCCTATTGAGTAAGGTTGGTTCACGTACATGATGTGGAAGTAATTTTGTAAAGTTTGCAACTTACATTAAAAATGTTAGTGTATTTTTTGTAAAAAAAAGTTTTGTGAAGTTGTGGCTAATAATAATAAGTGGGTTATATATTTTTGGGTACTGTAACGGTTTTTGATGATGTCTTAAAAATCGGATTTTTAGTTAACCCCATGGAGTTCTCGAGTACCGATTTGATTGTCGGATCAACATGGTTTTCCATTTAAATATTATATTTTTGTATACGGTTTTTTTATAGAACAATTTTTGGGTTTATAAATGTTGTATATTAGAGTTCCGTGAAATAGACAACTGCTACAATCTGAGATAAGTTATATTGTTGTGTATATATTTGTTTAATACAAGGTGTGAGTGCCCGCCGCGTTGCGTTGGGTTTTTCTTTTCGTTAATTCTGATTCAGTCCGTGTATCGCTCGTATATTTATTGATTAAAAGAGTATACTCTATGTGATATATGTGAATTGTTAAATGAAAAAATCAAAAATTAAAAAAAAAAAAAATCCAAGGTAGTTTTCGCAATTTGTTAATATATATCAAATTTCAATATTTTTTATAAACTCGTACGTGTGTTGAAAGTATAATAATATTAGGCTCTTTTTTTTCGTCATCCGTAGACTTTTTCAGTGGTATATACTTTTTAACAAAATCGTTTGATATGTGTTCGGTTATGGTGGGGTTATCAATTTAAATATTAGACACCAAATACCGGGCCGAGTGTGTTGTGGTGGGGCTAAATCAATTTTGTGTTGGGCACAAGTGTGTTATAGTGGGGCTAAATTTGTTGCTAATTTAAAGAAAAATAAATAAATAAAAAATAAAGTGGTCTCTGATCGACAATTTCTCTACGCGGGGGCCGGTAAAACGGACGCATGTTATATGAAACGCTTTAAAAAAGACCTAAAATGAAAAAAAAATAAATAAATAAATAAATAAATAAATAAATAAATAAAAATAAAATTAACTTAATACCTTATTTATATTTAAGTAATTAGATATACTGCATCAGTAATTTTTATTTTAAAAACAATTTAATTTTGTCTAATTTATATAAGAATATGTGTTTATTATGCTCATTTAACTTTTAAATGGGTAGTATATGCTCGTTTAAAAAAAATAAGGGATCCAAATGTATTAAAGCTTTTTAAAAATTTGCCTATTTAGTATTTTTTTTTTTTTTTTTTTTTTTTTTTAGTTTTTGGGTACAAATTCACGCCTTTAGTTATCATATTCACTATTTGAGGCTATCTACTTTTTTAGTTACATATCTAGTAATGCTTATCTAAAGATTTCGGATTTTAAAAGGCTACTACTTTTGACACGTTCAGTAGACTTTAGCTTCAGTAGGTTGTCTAATCCTTTTTTTTTATTATTTTTTTAAATATATTTAGAACCATTTTGTTTGTTTTTTTAACGAATTGTATTGAAACATTAAAAACGGACCGACGAAATTAGACTCACATAAACCACAGATTAAGCCCAAGGTAAGTAAGGTTAGGTTCAAGTTAAATTATATTCTATTGGTATTAGTACGAACATTGTTAAATACTACCTTCGTCTCAAAATTATTGTCCGGAGACAAGAAACACAAAGTTTAATAAAAGTGGGGCCATCATAATTTTTAACCACACAAAGAGAATATTCCCTCATAAAATTCTCTTTTTATTACTAAAAATGGAAGGTGGACAATTATTTTGGGACATCCCAAAAAGGAAATGTGGACAATAAATTCGAGACGGAGGGAGTAGCATATATAGGGTAACTAATATAGTACTACGTAATAAGTTATCTTCAGGCCTGTTGTATTAGTATACATGTTTCTAATAAGTAATTATGTGTACAAAATAGTATGACTTCGTTAATAAAACATTGTAAGTATTACTCCGTATTATTTTGGCTCAAATAAAATATTTTGAGTAAGTTATCCTTACGGTTGTCGTATTAGCATACATGTTTCCAGCTATTTCGAATTTGAGCTGAATATCTTCACGTATTGGGTTGCAGTCATGAGCTTGGATATTATCATTTTACTTTGAACCGAGTAGCATCAGATGAAAGCCCAATGCAAGGCCCGTAAAAAAATTGTTTTTTAATGTAAGGCATCAACGCCTTTAGTGTGTATATATATATATATATATATATATATATATATATATATATATATATATATACTAGACGAGCACCCGTGCATATCAATGAGATTTTATAGCGACAGATCGTTTAGTGGATAAAAAAAAGTTTATGGGTTATAAACGAAAAATAATAACAGTTTGAAGATTTGGGGATTAAACATAATGTTTTGAAACACGGTTCGACCCGGGTGGTTCAATCGGTTGAACCAATATGGTCGAAAAACGGGTCGATTTAAACCGAGTCAACCCGACGGGTTGGGTTGAAATGGGTCAAATTAAACCGGGTCAACCCTCCTGGTTTGAAGTGTCCCGGGTCAACCCGGTTTTTTATGTGTATTAATACTTTTCCTTTTGAAATATATGTTTTCGTATGACTTTTATTGGTTAGCCGAACCGGTGGCGACACCGGTTCCCGGTTGAACCCGTTGGTCCGGTTCAGTTTTCAAAACTATATGTATCATCAACTTGGTAGCTTGTATAAAACTTTGTGTGTTTTATTAATCTATACTACTATATAATGTATTTGGGACTATTCTATAATTAGAAAGACTTAAAAATTCAGACTTTTACTTACTAATTATGGAAACAACCACCCCTAACAATTTATAACCACTTCAACAACCACCCCCAACAATTTATAACCACCTCAACAACCACTTTCCACCACCCCACCTCCCTCCTCTTCACACCAACAATCCTCCCCCGCATCGCGCGGGCACCTTTCTAGTTTGTATAATGTGTATAATAACATATACTTTTCATTTTAGGGTGTTTTAAAAATAACATTAATTAGTGTGTTTAATTATTTTATATTTTAGATTATGTTGTAGCTTGTTTAAATTGTACATTGTAAAAAATTTATTTTACTTTTTAGTAAAGGGTGTTTTAATTAGTTGTTTTTAATTTGATATATATGCTTTTAATTGGTTAAATTAGTGTACTTTTAAGTTATGTGGTGTTTTAATAAGAGTATTAATTACACTATGTATTTCTCTCACCTTTGACTTTCCAGATTTCACTTTTCAAAATTTGACCATACACTCTTTATATGTAGTAGTGTGTGTGTGTGTGTGTATATATATATATATATATATATATATATATATATATATATATATGGTACTACCTCCGTCCCAAAATATAAGTCCAGTTTGACTTTTTGAACTGAACTTTGACCTTAAATTTTTTTTGTTTGTATTACATAAAACTTGATGCAAAATATATGGATTGATTGTGTTTTCAATGTATTTTCATTTGGTATAATTTTCATCAAGTAATATACAATACAAAAAATATATATTTAAGGTCAAAGTTCGAGTCAAAAAGTCAAATTGGACTTATATTTTGGGACGGAGAGAGTAATAAACACTATAAACGATGATTTTAGACCAATATTAACAATTTGATGCAATATGAAAATTAAGACAGAGTAAATTACACTGTTTATCCTTATGGTTTGCATTGACTGACGAGGTTCGTCTTTTAACCGAAAAAAAATGTATCATCATCAATAAACGCAAAACATTATCTACCGTTATTCCTTCACTCTAACAACCCTCACTAACTTCCGTTATCTGATAAAACGTGTGTTACAACCCATAAAATTTCATCAACATCATTTCCACCACAAGGTAATTTCACAGGTAAATTTTTACTATTCATTGCATACATGACTCTTTAGACCTGCTCACGTATCTACCTATGCCCAACACCACCATGTTTATACTATGTAAACACCCCAGTATGTCAAGTCTAGGTTATAAATATCATTACACTAAGTAATATATCACTCTAGTATGCTATATCTATTAGAAACCTAACAAAACCCTAATTGAACTCTATGTGTTTACGGTTATCTTTAAAACCCTAATTGCTTATCTGAATTAGTTTGAAAGTGTTCAAGACTTAAGTATGAGTTACCTCCCTTAGGCACTAGTACATCCCATTAGAACTTAGGTACAAGTCCCTTAAGCACAAAACCCTAACTAGGTCATAACTTCCCAGAATTAGGTCTAAACTATCCCAAAACTTCACCATAGGTTACCACCACTTAGTATAAACCTTTTAGGGCTTATGATTAGTAATTAGGCACTCATAGGACACTAATATAGGCACTAAACCCTAGGATAAACCCTAGTCTCTCACTAAGCAAACTTAGGTCATTTAGGTCCCAAAACTAGGTCAAAACCTTCCCAAATCTTTCGTATAAACTGCCACTACATAGGAAATGATCCCTAAACCTTAATACTAGTCACTAATCACTATTAGGACCCTAATCTATGCACTAAACCCTAGGTAAAACCCTAACCAATAACTAAATAAAACTAGGTAAAAAAACTAAACTAAAACTAGTAAAAACCTAAAACTAAGCTACCAACCTAGCACCACTACCCTTAGCAGCCTACCAAGCAGCTTACCCACCTACTTGTCACCCTAAGAACCCAACCACACACCTCCATAGCACCTTACAAGTAGGTGCATCACCTACTTGTATTAAACCGCCTCTACGGCTAAATCTAGGCCACAAAACACCCCAAACCGCCTCTACACAGCCTCTACCCCTTTCCTTAGCCTCCTTAGTCACCCCCACACCGCCTTTGACCACCTCCTCACGTTACTTGGCCACCACTCCAAGTAAACTTAACCTAGAGGGCTAACGAGCCCTATAAATACCTCACTACACCCTTTCATTTCAAATCACA
>JARVZY010007882.1:15000-21402 GCA_030686995.1 Artemisia argyi | reverse complement strand
AAAGTCCACTTCTTCCCCATACTACGAGTGAAAGGGAAAAAGTAAAGACTACCATTAAAGCAGCCCAAGCGAGACTTACTATATCCATGTGAATTATGTCCCTTATCTCTATGATAGAATTATTCCATTATTGCTCACTAATAATAGTAGAATGAATGGTCCAGAGTCAAAAAGGGATTCTGGGCGAACACTATTGATGAATCAATCAAATAAATGGATTTTAAAAATTCCTATATGATTTATAATCCGTACCCTTTCCCGATTGTCTCTCTGAAGGAGTTGGGATATAGTATATTATACTCTTGACGAGGGGTAAAAATTGTTTTGGGCTTTTTTTTTTATTTTCTATAAAAGGTAAATTATCTATCCAATCTCAATCTAATAGTGATTGAATGCCTGAACACTCAGAGATTCTCGCGAGTCTATATATGTAGATTACAGTATAGAAAGTACTTTCCCAACTAGTAGTGGAATTCTCGGCCGGTTATCCAATGTAATTCAAGACCCAATCAATAGACATTACATTAGCAGTAGAAGAGAATCTGGAAGTCTTGCTTCGACCATTATAATCTTTCTTTGAATTTTAGATTCAAAGATTTCCAATCTTTTACAAAATCCCCAGAACATAAAAAAATAGCGGAACAGAACAAGAGATTTCGATTCGTTTGTTGATGAGGCGGCACCCGGATTTGAACTGGGGAAAAAGGATTTGCAGTCCCCCGCCTTACCACTCGGCCATGCCGCCAAAACGATACACAATAGGATAAAAATTTCCCTTTTTGAGTTGTATTAGTAAACTTGAGTTTATTGTACTTGCATCCCTTTTTAATCCTTTTTTCTAAATTTAGAAAAAATTAGAAAAGAAACCGTTTTTCCCCTTTTGATTGTATTTGATCTGCCCCTTCGATTGATTGTATAGTATCTCAAAACACACAAACTTCCACTCACTTTTATATTGAAAAATCAAATGTATATTTTCACTCAAAAAGCCTAAATTTATGGGAACCATTAACTATTTATTGACTGACAATTCGTGAATTATTCTTGGATTTGAATATCAATTTTGGTTTGCCTAATGACATAAGAATAAGCAAAAATTTTTTGATACATACTTAATTTATTTTTTTAATCAAAAATCCTTCTCAATTTCCATTATAACAAAAATTATAGGTATATGTAAACCCCAGAACGGATATTCTTATACAGATACCAAATTGGCTATTTATATTATAGTATGTTGCCTATAAATAAAGGGAATTCGTTGGAACAAAAAAAGGCCTGGCTGGGTATTGACCGGGCCAGGCCCAAAAGGCACTTCGAACAAAATAAAAGAAAGAAGGTGTTCTTTATTTATCTTTCTATTTGGATCTTTCGAGCATCTAAATTGAATTGCTAATTATATAATAACGATAAAGAATGTGAAAGAAATACTTTCTTTAATCCTTACTTGATGTGTAATGTAACATAGTAATTATCTTTTTCAATTGGGAGAGATGGCTGAGTGGACGAAAGCGGCGGATTGCTAATCCGTTGTACGAGTTATTCGTACCGAGGGTTCGAATCCCTCTCTTTCCGTTTCCGTTGATGAGTTTCCATTTTTTCTTTCAAATTTTGCAAACCCCTTTTTATTTTTTCCTTGTTAAATGTGTGGAATAGCTAAAAAAAATCTTAAGAAAATTATAAAATCAAGCAATAAAAACAAAAAAATTATTCTTCACGTCCAGGATTACGTCCTGGATCATTGGATAGGAATCCAAAGATGAAGAGAGAAACAAAGAATATTACTACTGTATAAACGAAAAGTTTGAGAGTAAGCATTACACAACCTCCAAGATCATTTTTTGAAAAAGAAAAACGAGAAAAGACAATAGATCCTCCATTTTTATATCACATATCCTATTTTGACACCAAGAAAAGAATTCTAGAAATAGAAAAGAATGTTCAGAAATTCAAATGAAGTTGAAATTTGTAATCAGAGTCTTTGATTACCACAAATCACTTTCATACCCAAATTAGATATTGTAAGGGACCCGAAGCTAATAAGGTATTTCGCCGTAAAAAGGATTAAAATCAGGAAATAGGGCGTCTCGTGGCTATCCGAGAATTTCAATGTTTGAATCGAAGGTTCATACTGTCAGACTTATTTGATCTTATCAATTGTTATAATTTTTCTCGAATAAATATGAATTTTCTAGGATAGTATTAAAGATCTTATCGAAAACTTACAGCAGCTTGCCAAACAAAGGCTAAAAGAAAAAAGAACAGGGGTATGACTGGCATAACATCTACGATTGGATTCAAAAAAGCATAGGCTTCGGGCAATTTGGCCAAGAAAAGACTACTCGGATAAAGGGCAGAATTAAGACAGATCAAACTAAAGATATTAAGCATAACAGACATTTTTTTCGTCGAGATAATTGCATTTTGATTGAGTTATTGATATAAGGAAAAATGAAGTAAAGTAAGGTAGACAAAAAATCCTTCTTTTTCCGCTCAATCAAAAATCCTCCGATTCTCAAAGGAGAATAGAAGAAATCATACTTTCATACAATATCTTAATTGAATTATATGTAATGATCAATAAATTCCATTGAATTAATTCTAGAGATACACATGCCAAAATCCTAGCACGAATCTATAATAGATTCTATAAAGAATAAAGATTTTCTATAGTTGGACTGGAATTGACGAACACTTAATACCAATATTATTCTTTAATAGTATAAGTATCCAATAAAAATAGAAATGGGGCGTAGCCAAGCGGTAAGGCAACGGGTTTTGGTCCCGCTATTCGGAGGTTCGAATCCTTCCGTCCCAGAGCATATCCATTGTATTCTAATACTTCTTTTTTGTTCAACAAGGTTCTGTTTCAAGGTTTGGATAGACTTTTTTTATTCTTCGCGGAATCATATCTGACTTTTTCACAAACCAAACTAAATCGAGTTCAAATGACATGCAAAAGTAACTGAACCCTTTTGTGACCCATAGAAAATGGGGCATAGATCACAGTTGGAAAAAGATTACTTAACCTCAGGTTAAAAAAATATGAAAATACATATAAAACGAGGAAGTGCTTAGCCTATAGGTATGTATGGTTATCCTATTTCAGTGACAATAGTGTTTCCATTTTTGTGAAAACTAAATTGCATCCCTAAAATATGAAAATTTAAATATTTAACAATGATATTTCTTTTTATTGTTCGATCTATTTAGCTTATTTGCTTTGCATCATTGACAATTCCATTTGAAAAGAAAGAGAGATCTTGCTTTTTTATGATAATAAAAAGGAGTAAAACTTGACTCAAAGAATGATGTAGAAGTAGAAAACTTTTTCAACTATCAAGATTTGTAATGATTCCTTCTAGGTTGGGAAGTTGAAAATGGTCAGTCTATCTTATTGAGTCACTTGAAGAGGCAGAGTCAAATAGAATTTATTTATTTATTTTATTTGTGCGATTTCTGTTAGTTATGTTATTTCTATATTTGGATTTCTTAATATTTCTGTTAGATATTTTTTTGAGATAGAGATTTATAGAAAAATGTTATATTCAGACAAAAAAAGACGGCATTTTGCTAAAATTTATTCAGAAAAATCTTTATTATCTGTGTAGATATTCTCTATTAAATATAAATAACTATGTCTCTGTACCGACTGAACCAATGACTATTCATGATTCCATAATTGAATCAATTCCATACTGGTTCCAAATTAGAGGAATGTTATGGTAAAACTTCGTTTAAAACGATGTGGTAGAAAGCAACGTGCGACTTGAAGGACATGATCCGGTGTGGATTCTTATTGTTACATCCACCATTTTATATAGGAATGAAGGTGCTCTTGGCTCGACGTCGTTTGTTCTATTCTACTAGAACCCTTCTTTTTTTATTGGGTTCTAATGTAAATAGTTCATGATGGAGCTCGAGTAGAAAGTATTTATTAATTTCTCAGGGGCAACGATCTAGGGTTAATGCCAATTAATAAATTGGAACAACTTCGTAAGTATATCTTCGATATAGAAATCGAAAGGATTCCATTCCAACAAATTTTCAAAATTGTTGGAACGGCTAAAACTTTTTCGATCGACAGTGTATCGCGCATGAATCAACCTCGGTATGATTCTTTGATAGAAAGAAATCCCAAAAGGGGTATGTTGCTACCATTTTGAAAGGATTAAGAAGCACCGAAGTAATGTCTAAACCCAATGATTTAAAACAAAAATAAAGGATCCCAGAACAAGGAAACACCACTTCAATTGTCTCACGGATCCGAATAAAGAATCCAAATAAATTTTAAACGAGACAAAAACGGTGGGTTAAAGACCACTCAATAAAAAAATATCTTAAAAATCTTTAATATATTTGAGAATTATTATTATTATATTATTGAACTTGAGTTATGAGTACAAATGATTTTTTTTCAGCAACGCAGCTAAATAAAAATGACTATGAGTTAAATTGAAATTTGAAATTATATTATAGAATAATTCATTTTACAGATTTTCTATTTATTCTAATTCTAATTTTATCCATAGACAAAACATCATTTTTTCTCGAGCCGTACGAGGAGAAAACTTCCTATACGGTTCTAGGGGGGGGGGGTTCTTTTTCATCTACATCTATCCCGATGAGCCGTCTATCGAATCGTTGCAATTGATGTTCGATCCCGAAGAGAAGGAAGAGATCTTCAGAAAGTGGGTTTTTATGATCCGATCAAGAATCAAACTTATTTAAACGTTCCCGCTATTCTCTATTTCCTTGAAAAAGGTGCTCAACCTACAGGAACTGTTCAGGATATTTTAAAAAAGGCAGAGGTTTTGCCCTAATCAAATGAAATTCAATTAAATTAAGGAAATAAAAAATAAGGGTAGGATAATGATTTCTATATCATTTTGGATATCTTTTCTATACTATGTTTTTTTATTTCCTTCTTTTCTTCTTCTATTCGTATCTAGTTATCATTGTTTTTATAGAATCCTTTTTGATAGAATCTTTTTTGATAGAATCCTTTTCTAAGGAAACCCTTATTTGATTCATCCTCACAAAATAGAACTATTTTGGCATTACCTGCAATTGGATGGTTTTCATTCGACCTCTAATATCAAGTAAGAAACAAGGAATCGAAGTTCTTTATTCTATATGGATTCAATACACTCTTGATTGCATAAATACTTTTTCTACTTCTTCTTTGTTTATTCTCCATCTAAACTAAAATTTTTAGTATATATGTATATGCAGTGCCAATCCAACACAAGTCCCTTTTTTACTATTCTTTCAATTTAAGTTCTTGTTTTTTTTTTCCATCGTATTCCTTTCTTAACGTTTATATTGACAACATTGTATCGAACAAATATAATTCATCGTGATAAGCAGTTCTATTTATTTCCGTCCCATAGGTTTTCTTTTTTACCTGTTGATTCAAATGATGGGTTCGTTGGATTTGATACCCGGATTTTTGATTGAAAAAGTGTATAACATAGAAATAGGGGATGGTCTAGCATTTTTTACATTTCTTTATTTATTTTGATCGGGAATTTTTTTTCATCTAATTTAGTCATTTTTATGTTCCAAATAGATTAGAAATTTTTTTCTATTTTTTATTTCGTAGATTAATGCTTTGATTTAATAATTTTTTTTTATTCTGATTGTATCTACATACCCCTTTTTCTATTTGGGTTGCTAACTCAACGGTAGAGTACTCGGCTTTTAAGTGCGGCTAGGATCTTTTACACATTTAGATGAAGCGAGGGATTCGTCCATACCATCGGTAAAGTTTGGAAGACCACGACTGATCCTGAAAGGGAATGAATGGAAAAAATAGCATGTCGTATCAATTAAGAGTTTTGAGAATATTTTATTCTTTCCGGCTCGGTACAAAGCCTTCTTTAATTTATTGAAAGGTAGGAAACTAAAGTCAATTTCAAGTTGGGTCGAATTAATAAATGGATAGGGCCCCAAAGCTTCAATTCATTTCATTTTTTTTTAGGGAAAGAAAAAGCAACGAGCTTCCGTTCTTAATTTGAACGATTACCCGATCTAATTAGACGTTAAAAAAATATTAGTGCCCAATACGGGAAGGCTTTCTCCCAGGAATGTATTCCTGATTTTTTAATGAATCCTAAATATTATCATTCTCCATTTCATAATGGAAACGTATGTGTATAAGAAACAGTATATTGATAAAAAATTTCCAAAATCAAAAGAGCGATTAGGTTGAAAAAAGTAAAGGATTTCTAATCATCTTGTTATCCTATAATGAAAACGAACATAAATACTTAAATTTAAATGGAAAAAGAGAGGATAGAGAATCCGTTGATAAGTTTATCTGTATCCGAGGTATCTATTTGGTTTGTACTATAATACCTTGTTTTGACTGTATCGCACTATGTATCATTTATAATCCCA
>JARVZY010007881.1:0-21403 GCA_030686995.1 Artemisia argyi | reverse complement strand
AGTATATGTGGATGACATCATATTTGGCTCAACAAGTTACAAACTTTGTAAACAGTTTGAAAAGCTGATGAAAAAGAAATTTGAAATGAGTATGATGAGAGAACTCACTTATTTTCTTGGACTACAAATCAAACAAACTGAGAAAGGAATTTTCATCAGTCAAGAAAAGTATACAAGGAACCTACTCAAAAAGTATGACCTCAGTGACTGTGCCTCAGTGAAAACCCCAATGGTACCTCCCAACAATTTAGGGCCTGACCTTGCTGGAAAACCAGTTAATCCTACTCTATACAGAGGTATGATTGGGTCACTGATGTATCTTCTTGCCTCAAGACCGGATATTCAATTCTCAGTGTGCTTATGTGCAAGATATCAGTCTGAACCAAAGGAATCTCATCTCACTGCTGTCAAAAGGATACTGAGATATCTTAAGGGCACTTCCAGTCTTGGACTCTACTATCCCAAATGTTCAGGGTTTGATCTCAAAGGATACTCAGACTCTGATTATGCTGGATGCAACATGGATAGGAAGAGTACTTCAGGCTCCTGCCAATTTCTTGGAGGAAAGCTAGTCTGTTGGAGTGCTAAAAAGCAACAATCTGTTGCAATGTCCTCCTCAGAAGTTGAATATGTTGTTGCTGCTGGCTGTTGTGCGAATGTGTTATGGATGAAAAGTCAGCTCAGTGACTATGGTATTCATTACAAAATGGTACGCATCTTTTGTGATAACACAAGTGCAATTGCCATATCAAACAACCCAGTGCTTCATCATAGAACAAAACACATTGATATCAGATATCATTTTATCAGGGATCACATCATGAAAGGTGATATTAAATTACACTTCATTCCCACTAAGTATCAGCTAGCTGATATCTTCACTAAACCTTTGGATGAACCTACTTTCACCAGGCTAAAAGCAGAACTAGGCATGTTAGATATTGATAATCAGATCACTGATTGAGATATCTTACATGGTGTATATTCTTATCCCCTGATAATCAACCTTCCTCAGTAAAACCCTTCAACATCACCAAAAATCACTCACAGGGAGCTTCTCACCTTGAGATTGTAACTCACTGGATTCCTTACCCAAAATAATTCACACTGAATGAATTCTCATTCAGGGGGCTCAGGACATTATACTAATGCAATTCAATGCATAACTAAATGTTTCAAGTATCTAGTTAGTAAATGTCCTAGGTTGGTAACTGAATTTTCTATTTAATATAGGAATATATGTCTCTGCCTTACTGGCATCCATACCTGAGCCCTCACTTACACATCAACTTCCCATTTGGCATTTAATGCCTTCCCTCACAAATAATATCCCTTGATATTTTTGTGACATCATGTCTGCAAAAGTGCATTTTGTGCAGGCTCTTTGCACTGTTTACCTCGAAAGTTGCGAAAAACTTGGGTATGTGGAGTGGTGGCATTTAATGCGGATCCTAAAACGGTTCTTCATTTTGATTTTCAAAATTTCTGACCAATGGTATTCCTCACCCTCTATAAATACCCCTTTCCAAAATCACAAACACACACACAAAATTTCTTAAAGAAACTCTGCAAAAAATTTCTCCATTGCAAAGTTGTGTGTTATCTTTTCAAAGAAAAACAAAAGGTATTTTCAAAACATTCTTTCTTGGTTAAGAAATTTGCAACAAGAAATCCTTCCTGTTGGCAAACATCTTAATAACAATATCACACATTTCACAACAAGAAACAAGTTAGATTTAACTTGAGAATCATCTGGTGTGTGATATTCTGCCCATAAAACTTTCAAAACCTTTTCTTTACCTAAAAATGGCAGAAGACCAAGGAATCATGTTTGCACCTCAATGGGCAAAAATGACTCTTGCTGATGTACAATTTAAAACAAACAATGTTGTAGGCAACTTTAATCACCCAACCAATGTTCCTGCCTACAAGGAAATAATGAAATTTTTGTACAACTGTCCTTTGAAAAATGACTTCACATCAACACGCTACTTTCAGTATCATCACCTCCTCGGGGAGTTCTGGTGTACTGATCAGGCCATTGACCAGACACCCAGTGCTGATGAGAACGAACTCAGACCCCTCAAGGAATTTCTCATCAGCTTCTCTGTTTTAAATGGGAAAAGAAAATTTATCCTAGATTTCAAAACTTCTTGCTCAGCAACAGGACTTGACTATAACAATGGAAAATATGTTGCACACCCTGACCCAAGTAATGTCAAATTAGGGTTAGAAAAAATTGCTTTGGATCCAAAATATTTGGACAAGTCCCCTGTCACCAAGAGCTCTTTTCCCATGGCTTGGAAGATCTTGTTCACTTTTGTGATTCAGGTTCTCGGTGGGAACCATTCATCCACTGAACAGATTAATTCTGTTCAAGTGATGATGGCCTATTGCCTAATGAATGGGGTCACTGTCGACATTGGAGAGATCATTTATGGTGATCTTGTAACCAAGCTACTGAATAAAACTAGGTTACACTATGTATCGTACCCTAGGTTTATCTCATGTGCTCTTCAAAGGTTACTGGATTGTGACTAAACTCAGGATGAACACTTAAGTTCTTTACCAGCCATCCTGAGTTCTTCAAATTTTTCAAAAGACCCATCCTTAGTCTCAAACATTGAATTGACTGCCCATATGGTTGCCATAAACAACCGGAGGGACTCAGTGTACCCACCTTCCCCTCCTAAGAGGACAGGGAAGTCTCAGACTGTGCCAAAAACCAAACCCAAGGCACAGGGCCTTGAGGCTTCAGGGACACAGGCTTCAAAGCCAAAAAGAAGACCTAAGCCCAAAAATGTCACCCTTGACCAGGCTCCACCACCCCCAGGGACAACGAAGGTCACTGACAAATCACAGTCAGTGCCCTTGGTCCACACGACTACTCCCAAAGATCCAGAGGGAAACATACAACCCGCTGGTAGGGGAGCGCCTATCACTTATCCCGCCAACTTCTCTGGTACATCACAACCAGAGTCTCAGGGAGTGGCGGCCCCTAAATCTTCGATAGGCCAGAACCAGCCTGTTGAAACGGGGGGCCTTAACATTTCATTGATTTCTAATGATGACACTGAAACACACCCGTCAGTGTCTGAAGGAGTCACAAGGGACAAAGACTAAGAGGGATTAAAACCACCCACTGATATGGAACGTACACCCCCTCACTGAGCTGCCCATACTTCGCAAACTGACCCTGAGGACCAGACAGACAAAACCCAGTCTGTTGGATTTGAGGGGTCAGGGCGCGACCATAACCAAGGCAAGTCTTCTTATGAAGAGGAGCCGGCTAACCCATTTTTGCAGATAGATTCAATGGCTACATTTCAGGCTGTTCTTGACTCTGATGATGATGATAGCAAAGTCAGTGAGGAAGAGTTCTATGAAGCTGGTGATGATATGGAGACTGAAGCAACAGCCATTGAACAATCCCCTCTGTCTCCTGCTGCTCAACAAGAAAATGTACCAGAACCTTCCTCTCTTGAAAAATTGGCTAAGTATGATGACTCCAGGCCCCTCACTGAAAGAAAGCTAATGAAGTGTCTGAAAAAGGCCTGCAAAGTCATCTACGATGATATCACTGGAGATGTGTTTGATATGCACACTGAGCAAGCTGTTCACTACTTCAACCTCAGGGACTCAGTTGAAGCCTTTTATGACAACACTCTGGAAGAGCAAGCTGATGTTGCATTCAAACTGACTACTCTTAATGGACACCTCAGCAAGTTCAACGAAATGCTCAGCCACATTACCAAGAGTGTTTCTACCATTCAAGAGTCTGTCAAAGATGATCCTGAACTAAACCAGAAAATCCTTCGGGCTGCTCAAACCTACCAACAGAATTCTGCTCAATTCACTGAGTTGGTGGATATGCTAAAGGTTGCAAATCTTCAGGGTCTCAATTCTTCAGTGGTGTCCATCTGCTCATCACTCAGCCTCATGGAGAAAAACTTGGCTGCTTGGGCTAAGTCTTCAAACTCCTTGGCTTGGAATCTTGGGCCAAGGATGTCTGCCATTGAATCATCTCAGGCTTCCCTGGATGCCAAAGTGTCTACAATTCAGAAAGACACTGCTGACATCAAGAACATGCTCTCAGAACTTTACCTGGCCTTCAAGGGTCCTTCAGTGGCACCAACTCTTGCTCTCACTGATGCTGCGGCAACAGTTGAGGGGGAGAGATCCACTGAAGTACCACAAACAGGTGTCCCTGATACTTCCACCAGTCAACCTTCCTCTCAGGCTAAGGGGGAGCACATAGTTGAAGCCACTCCAATCTCATCTTTCCAGTCTCCTAAAACAACCACTCAACCATCAATCTAGACGGATAAGGGCAAAGGCATTCTCACTATTGTGTCTAAGCCTACAACTACATTGGTTGCTGCTTCTTCAGTCATTAGACCGGACCCTGATGCACCTGTCAGGATTCCTTTTCAAATGAATGGCGTTACATACATGATGACTGAAGATGAAATCCAAGCTCACATGGATAAAGTGGAAAGACTGGGGAAAGTAGCTTTGGAGGAACAAGCAAGCAAGGCTACTCTCATTGAGGTGGTTAATGAGGAAGCCACAACTATTGGACTGAAGCCTTAGGACCTTGCACATAGAGAAGGTGGTGAAAAGTTCAAAAAGGCTCAGGATGCTGCCCTGATGGCTCTAACAGAAAAGACGGAGGCCAAACTGAAAAGATCTGCTGAAATCAGGCAACAAAACATTGAGAAGTATACTTGGATCATGACACAGAGAGTGAACCCAGAAACTATCACTGATGTCAAGATTCACCAGAACTCTAAACCTGCTGTTCTCAGTATCTACAAAGGTCAGGACAAATGACACTTTGAAGTTCATGATCCTTTCAGATTTGCTGACTTTGGGATCACTGAGCTTGATGAGCTAGGTCCAATCATTGCAAAGAAGAACAATATCGTTGTCAAGAACCTAATGAAATCCCTCAGGATCAGGTATGATCTGTTGGCCAAAAAGCATGAGGAACTTGGGATCCCTTCATTGCTACCAGCATCAGTACCTGCTGTTCAGGCTCCTCCTACCCAGTCTTCTAAAAGGAAAAGGAAGAAGATAGAGACTGAACCAGAAGTCAGTGCTCCATGTCTAAATTGCAACAGAGCCCTCCCTGAAGGAGTTACATTTGTGAACAATTTAGTCATCGAGCAACCTGAGAGAGGCCTCTTCTTCACAGATGAGTTTGGAGATCCAGCCTTCTAAAGATGGGCTGACATTGATCATGCTGGAGTCAAGGCAATGGCAGGATACTTTTTCATTGCCAATCCCATCAAGAATGAGGCTAATGCAAGATTCTGTCATGAACTGAAGAACAAAATCAAAGAGCATCCTGATAAACACCTACTGAATACTAAGAGAGCCAAACTTGAAGCCATGGGTCTGAAGTTCTGAAGCCTGAGCATGTCTGCAACACCAACTATCTTTATTTACTTTGTTTTATTTAGGATTGTAATAATCATGAATAATATTGATGTTTTGTTTAACATTCAGTGTCCTAAATAATACGTAGTAATTCAGGATTGTAGAGATAATACCTTTGCTATCTCTCACAAAACCTTGAAAACACTCAGGCTATTTGTATATCCAAATAGGGGGAGACTGTTGGGTCTGTTAAAACCCAAACTCCTTAATCCAGGATTTGAACATAAAATATCCTAAGTGTTTCATAACTGAGAACACCAAACAAGTCACTGAATGCATAGTTGTTCAGTAAGTCATCCTCAAGACGCTCAGGGCGAATCTATGAAGAAAGGTTCACCATTCAGTGAGGCGGTTCTCAGTGAATGATACCTGAGCCAAAGAAGAGGATGATGGACTCAGTGAGGGATGACAATAACTCACTGAGTTCCATGACTCATCACCAACTAAGATCGCTGAGTGAAAAAAGACTGAAGATAAGAAGACTGAAGTAAAGGCGGGATTAGGCAGGATAAGTTTGAATGGATAAGGGATGGTCCTTATCATGCAAAGGTCAACTTTCCCTGAATGAGTATAATACCAAGAACTGTGTCAACACTGAAGACCAAAAAGCATCCTTGTCCTTTACTACTTATAGCCAATTGTAACAGGGACAAAATACCTATGTATTTTGTCCAATGTAGGATGATGTAATATTGTCTTGTAGTATTTGTCCATTAGGTAAGTGTTAGAAATTACTTGTGTATAAATAGAGAATAAGTGAGAGAGGTAAAGATTACGTTTGTGCACTTAATGCTTAGACATTCACAAACCAAATCTTTACTCTCTCCAAAGAACAATACAATCCCTGAGTTAGCTCAGCAGGATCTTAGTTGTCACTCAAACTCAGTTTGGATTTAGTGAGGAGTACACCATACTTGTCATTTCAATCACAAGTGTTGTTCCACAAACACTTGGGTATAGTTCTTTTTGATTTATTTCTAATAAAGAATTAAACGTTGAAAAACTTTATGTCTTATCTTTTACGTTTATTTACAATTCAATTAATCAATACTTTGCTATACCATGGAACTTGGTTAGATTAACTTTGTAGTTAACCTTAACTAAGTAAAAGGGTCCAACACCTTGCATACCATGGGTTACAATGCCTCGTATATAAGGGAATTTAAAGTAAATTAATTACAGTATCAGAATTAAGTAAGGTAAATTATAAGATTAATTAATATGTATTAAAATGCATTTTTCAATTTATAATTAAACTTAGTGAGTTGATATGTGCAAATAGAATTTTACTTTGCACAAATTAATTTAATATGGCATGACACTATTTACCCTCATAGTACTTTGATGCTTGACCAGAAATTTTTTAGAGCATTTAACTATCATATATTCATATATCTCGTTGTTGCTGATGCATCATAGAAATGATCTAAATTAAAATCATCATCAGTCCAAACTACCACACATTGAACTTTGCTTTATCTTAATTACCAACGTTCTGCATCAACCTAATTGTTCCGACGACCTTCCACCGCTGGCCGCTGCCTCAAATTGAATCCCAAAGTAAATGTGTAACGATTCATGGTGGAATAAAGTAAACAAGAATAATCTATCAGCAAAACAATGAACCAAACTAGATGCCACAAATAATCTTAAACATATTCGTAATAACATATCCAGATTATCATTGTCATAGATGTAGATTTAATCTCAAAGGCGTGGCTCTGTTCGATTGATCATGGTCGTCATTTACTATAAACTTGATGTGCTGGATTGTAGTCTACACAAAAGTTGTACTTCTCAATGGATCTTGAGAAGCTTAAAATCCCCACCAGGCAGTGTACCTGACCGATGTAGTATAGTGAATGACAAGTACCGGGGGATTGATCGTTCTCCACAGGGAATAGTGTTTACTAGGATTGAAATTAATCTAACTAGGTATAGAGGTGAGAGATGATTCTTTTTGTATTTTTATATTTTATGAAAAGCAAGTAAAAATCTCAGGTTTTTGAAAGAGTAGGCGGAATTAGTTGCTAGTCAACTAACCCAAATAACTACTTAACAATTAAAATAAAATAAACAAGAAAATAAAATGTGTGAGAACTTATATATGGAGAAAACGTGTTTACTTAGACTTCATTACTCTCTAGTTATCTTTTATTGATTGATAAGTGATACGTGGGGATCGCACCAGGCTTTACCTCTCGAGGGATCTCGAGAAGCTTACAACCCCCACCAGGCAGTGTACCTGATCGATGTAGTATAGTATAATGACAAGTACCGGGGGATTGATCGTTCAGCTAGGAATAGTGTCGCTAGGATTAGAAAACCTAAAGACTAGGTCTAGAGATGAGGGATGATTCTTTTTGTATTTTTTATATTTTTATGAAAGCAAGTAAAAATCTCGGGTTTGAAGGAGTTGGGCGGAATTAGTTGCTAGTCAACTAACCCAATACTAAAGATGCAATCAAAATAAAATACTAAAAATGAAAATAAACTAAATTATACTAAAGTTGTGAGCAATATGTGGGAGAATTATGTTTACTTAGATTTCACTACTCCCTAGATATCTTTTACACGTTAATTACTTGTTATAGTTGTGTGGATGACGGATTGTATTCCTTAATACCATTCATAGGGTGGCGTACTTACTTCCCCAATCCTATGAGCGCCTACTTCACTCCTATTTCGAGCCGGCTAAGAAGCTCCTAACATGGGATCACTAGAATTTGCTCATGCATTAAATACAACCAATAAAACCTAGTACACATCGGTTCATGTTTGAGAGGATCGGTTGATTGTGATTACACACTATAGGTGTTGGACCTTTTAACGTGTAATATGATATTTTGAGTGAATATGATTAAGTATGCGAAATCTACTTAACCACACTTAGAAGTTTATTAGAAATGGAATTGTGATGCTTGTGTTTATTTAACAAAGAACAATGAAAGTATTTCACCAAACGATTCAATATTATTCAGAATAATACGAGTGATCTTCACTATCACCAGGGTTACAAAGACCTTGAATCTTGTGTTTTGTTCTAATGTTTTTCTCTATGTATATGTCTATATCATGTACTTAGCATCTCTCTTGGTATTTACATATCACACCTAAGATCTTCCTTTTATAGTCCAAGGAAAAGATCTTTTACAATCTTTATGACTCATCTAAATACTAGCTTATGACTAAGCTTCATTCTAGCTAGTTTGATGACTTATCATGTGAGTCATTAAGATACAACATGTATCTAAGATTACAACTCACTTGGAGTGTTCAATTTGATGACTACAACAAAGATATTATCTTGTATATGAATCAGTAGAATAAGTCGTACTTATCTACACAGCTATTCGTATGAGTCATAGAAGTATCAGCAGAATCATATGAGTCATAGTAGTATCAGCAGAATCCATCAGCAGAAACACCTTCAGTAGAAAACGTTCTTCAGCAGAATCCATCAGTGGAAACATGCTTTGTGCTTTATCAGCAGAAACATACTTGATGTATTTCCTTAAACCTTTATGCTGATTCTTCTGATTATTTAATTCCCAACAATCCTCCCCTAAACATGTGAATTACATTCAAACATGTTTTTCTGAATTAAATGAGGACTTTGTGAAGATCTTTCAAACACTTCATTGTCAGACTTTTGATCTGAACTTTCTTCTATTTTGAGTGATTGAATGTCTTTCTCTATAACTCATCTGCTTATGTTCTTTGCTCCAATCTTGGACTAAAAGATGGTGCAATGTTCAACTTGAAGAATTATAAGAGGCAATGATGCTGTGTATCTTGGATGCTTGTTCCAAGAAATAGAAATCATCTTTCAGCATGTCTTTGGAAGTGTTGAACAAACGTAGTGAACTGAAATAGAAACCTTTCATGATTTGATCTAGATAGAACTTTCTCCTATCAGCTCTGTTCTTGTTCTTTATCAGTAGAAACCATGTTATCATCTTGTATGCTCTTATCTTTTCCTTCTTTTTCTTTGGTTAATCTTCCTTTAAAGGGCTTTTGTAACCTCCCCTGAGATTTATTTCTCTCTTGAGCAATTTCCTCCCCTGTTTGGAAGATCTCTAACACTCATATCATATCATCTGATCTAGCAATTTCCATGTTTTCAGACAATTTGTACATGAAGCCATCAATTCCTTAAGAGTTTAAATGCTGCCCTCATCACTTCTAGGTGTGTTAACTCCTATGAGAGGTGATTCAATGGACGTTTTTGACTAATGGTCCATCTGTTGATGGTTTTTAAAGTCATATTTTGAAAATCCTTTTTAAGAAATATTTAACTTAGCAGTATGAACATGATTTTATGATAAAAATCATACTGCTTCTAACCATTTTGAAGGGATTAAGTGTGGTAACTAACACTTAATCAAAATTTCGGTTTAAAGCAACCTCTGGTTGTGTGAGAACCAATGTTTTCAGTTATAAATAACTGCCTGTGTACAGATAAACCTATTCAAAAGGCTTTCTTTACAGGGTTTCCAGCTCGTGGCATTTGTTACCTCTAACACAAGTGTTAGATTCGCTTTTGCTCGCTGTTCTTTCTATCAGATATTCGTAGATTAGTCACATTATACTTGAGAGTATAAAATGATAGAAAGTGAGTTGTATCAGTTATTACCTGATCAACTAATTTATCAATTCAAAGTGAAACATCATAATCAGGTTCCAAGAAAGAAGTTTTAAGGAGTACCAGCTTCACTATCAACCTTTTCATCTTTAACTGAAATTTCCCTACCTTCAACTGTTGAATAGATTCTGTATCCTTTTCATTTAATATACCAAAGGTACTACTTGATGAACTAGCAGTACCAGCTCCACTATCAACCTTTTCATCTTTAACTGGGTTTGAACTACTAGGAGATGACATAAAAGCCATGTTCCCAGTATATGAACTAGAGACACCAGTTTTCCTTACTTCTTGTTCCACAATTTTAAAGTTGCTATACAAATCCATAAGATCCATAGAGTCTATGTGTGGTTTATTCTTCCAAACAACAACATGCATAGCCTACTGTTTTGGTAAGCTTCTAAGAAATTTTGAGTTTAAATCTTCTTGAGGTATATCAACCCCAAGAACAGCAAGTTGACTTACAATTTTCTGTAGCCTTGTAAACATGTGGTCAAGAGATTCATTCATGGTTGATGAGAAATTTTCAAACTGCTGCTTGAGAAGGGTTTTCTGGGTCTTCTTGGTGGCTTCATTCCCTCCATATCTTGCAACAATTGCGTCAAATAATGACTTGGCATCTTTGAATTTGCTGAAGTTTATAAGTTGATCATTTGGAATGGTCATCATCAGCATGCTTCTGGCCTTGAGGTCATTCTTCTTCTTTATTCTTTCATCAGCAGTTGTAGGGATAGTTTGAACAACTGAAATTTCCCTACCTTCAACTGTTGATAAAGTGGTTGTGGGTTTGAAAGAGTTTCCATCTTCAATGATCTCCCAGAGAGTGTAATCCTGCACCTGGAAAAACTGTTCTATTCTTAACCTCCACAATTTAAACTCATTCTGTTTGAGAACTGGCAACTTTGCAGCAACATTTGTTTGAATAGATTATGTATCCATTTCTTCTTCTAAATCAAAGATATCAATCTGGGAGCTCTGATACCAACTGAGAGGATCGGTTGATTGTGATTACACACTATAGGTGTTGGATCTTTTAACGTGTAATATGATATTTTGAGTGAATATGATTAAGTATGCGGAATCTACTTAACCACACTTAGAAGTTTATTGGAAATGGAACTGTGATGCTTGTGTTTATTTAACAAAGAACAATGAAAGTATTTCACCAAACGATTCAATATTATTCAGAATAATACGAGTGATCTTCACTATCACTAGGGTTACAAAGACCTTGAATCTTGTGTTTTGTTCTAATGTTTTTCTCTATGTATATGTCTATATCATGTACTTAGCATCTCTCTTGGTATTTACATATCACACCTAAGATCTTCCTTTTATAGTCCAAGGAAAAGATCTTTTACAATCTTTATGACTCATCTAAATACTAGCTTATGACTAAGCTTCATTCTAGCTAGTTTGATGACTTATCATGTGAGTCATTAAGATACAACATGTATCTAAGATACAACATGTATCTAAGATTACAACTCACTTGGAGTGTTCAATTTGATGACTACAACAAAGATATTATCTTGTATATGAATCAGTAGAATAAGTCGTACTTATCTACACAGCTGTTCGTATGAGTCATAGAAGTATCAGCAGAATCATATGAGTCATAGTAGTATCAGCAGAATCCATCAGCAGAAACACCTTCAGTAGAAAACATTCTTCAGCAGAATCCATCAGTGGAAACATGCTTTGTGCTTTATCAGCAGAAACATACTTGATGTATTTCCTTAAACCTTTATGCTGATTCTTCTGATTATTTAATTCCCAACAATGTTTCCTAAGACGTTCAAGCATGTTACACAATGGAGATCTGCCAGTTTTCTTAAGCCTAACATTAAAATCATTCATCCAATACAACCATAAACAAGTAATCATCACATAATTAACATCTAGTTTTCATTAGATCTAAGCAAATTCAAGATAGATCTAGCCTAACATGTTGAAATCAAGACAAGCATAAGATATATTCAAACAACACATAGACATATTGATTGAATTAAGAGAAGACTTATCTCAATTGAACATGAAAGGATTCAAGGGGTGAAAACCCTTGAAAACACTTTAAAATACGACCTAGGGTTTACAAAGTTTGGCCCTAGTTTTCTCCACACAAGTTCCTCCTTTATGAATGAAAAATAGAAAACTATATATAGATTTTGATAGGTGATGGCGTCAAGAACAAATGTCTGACACCGTCATCTCGCCGCCAAATAGTTTCTCGAACTGCCTAGATCTGGGTCTGACGCCGTCATGTATACTCCTTATGCAGGCCGTCACCATATTAACTCTTGACGCCCTTATTGTGACGCCTTCAAGTTTGCACTGGGTCGTCATGGATTTTACTCTTGACGCCGTCATGATTTCCTTCTTGACGCCGTCAGGTACTGTTCTCAGCATGGAAAATTAAGTCTTTGCCGTTTTCTTCACTTTTATACTCCAAAAACGTCCGAATTGCTTCCTTTTCCAGAATTCACTCCCAAAGTACCTAAAATCACAAAAGGAACGATTTAGGGCAATATTTGATCAAATAAATTCAATTCCGGGCTTTAATGACCCCCTAAAAGTGGTTCATTTTTTGCCTCATCATATACCATTACACTTGAGATTTGCTTGTCCTCAAGCAAATGCGCTTTTATTCTAGTCAAAATACAAGTTAGGGGTCATTTAACACTAATATAAAAGTAATTACAACAAATAATCGTTCCACTAAAGACCAAAGACAAGTACGGAGGTCATACACTAGTACCTCAAAAATAGTGTTTAGATACTCACATCTCTCGGGTGTAATAAAGTAATATCACATTATGGAAATGGAAAACATCTCTCACTACCTGTCATAGCAAAATAGATTACCATAGGCTTGGGAAAGGATCAAACCTCCACCACATGGCGTAAGCACCTAGGATAAACTATCAAAGAGGTCTTTTAAAGGGTTGTAACGTTAGGTGTAGGGATATGGAATACACGGTTTTGTTGGATATAGGCAGTCTTTACTGGTGGCGAGTTAACAATCTTGGTTAATTACATGTACAATATGGCGTTGCTAAGCCAAGACTAGACTCGACTTAAGCTAATAAATCAAAAAGAACAAAAACATAAAATGAACATAGAATGAAAAGGGATGGTAGTCCATATGTTTTTTCTCTTTTATATATATATATATATATATATATATATATATATATATATATATATATATATATATATATATATATTTTTTTTTTTAACATACACTCTTACCCTAGCATCCAAAATAATACATCATAGGGAATGAAAATTCCCCTTACACTTGAATATTTACATACTTTACAATAAACTAATCTAATGACTCGAATTAAGAAAATCAAAACACTTGGAGTACTTTTAAGATTAACGCACATACGGGGGTAATAAATGATGTTCTTCCCCATTACTCCATAAAATAAGTACTTTACCCATGAGTCCCAATCGTCCCAAAACAATATGTACAAGGATATGACTCGACTTAGCAACCATGTAATCAATTAGATAATTAACATAGGGTTTAACAAATAACAATAATGCACTAAAGATGAGTGCATACACGGAAGGCTCAGGCGATTTGGGTGTACATTTAAGTGGGGTGTAACAAATTCTTCCTTTAAGTAAAATGCTTAAAGTTAGAAACGAAAAGATAGGCTCGGAGGGGTGTACTAGGGGTTTTGTGTACTAAAAATGAGTACAACGCTAAGGGTGCGGGAAAAATTAATTGACTTAACTAGCCAAGTAATATGACTTAAATGGTCAAGTAATTATAATACGGGTTTAACACAAGGGTGATCCTAATGCCTCTTATCACGTAGTAAATCCTACCACATGAATGTAGTCTCACTAGCGGTCTCGGGATGCATCACTAACGCAAGTTCTAGAATCTAAATGCTACCGGTACACTCGTAAGCACTAATAGTAAATGCTTTTCCTATCAAATCTGTTAATACAAATATCGCCTAAAAACATTATTTATATTTTACGATCTTTGCTAAGTTTTGTTAATGACAAAGTATGAAGTTTAGCTATAAGTAAATCATCACTTTTAGTGTTTAAGTCTTGTTTAACTAAGGTTAACATTTTCTTTTAAACAAAACATTGTTTTTATTTCTTAAACTAAAATGAGTCTTGTCACATCATATTTATTTCTTAATATAGTAAGGTCACATCACATTTAGGGCAAGCTTTGTCATTATACATTTATGGTAAGAAGTGTGTTTGACTTACTAAGTGGTAGCTTGCAAGTTTAGTGTTTGACTTGATATTATGAGATGTGACATTGTTTGGTTTGCAAGAGTAATGAGATGTGACTTTGTTTGGTTTGCAAGATTTATTGCAAAAACCAACTGCAGCCCTGGCGATACCCTGGGGGTACACGGGCGGAACCCTTTTGAGGGGTCCGCCTGATCCGCCAGACCTGCAGAGTTGTTTGCTATAAATACCAAATCATTTGTTAGTTTTTGGCAACCCTTTTAGGACATATTTTCACATACTCTCTCAACTAACTCAGTAACCTTTTGATTTGTGTGATTCTCTTATGTAGCAAGGGACTTCACAAGATCATTCAAGAAGTTACAAGCTTCAACTCTAAAGTTGCAAGGCTTGGTAGCTTGGTCATGTATAAGCTTTGGTAGTTTATACTTCATGTGTGTCATGTATATAGAAGTAAGTGGTTAGTATTTTAGGCCTCAAAATACGTAGTGTGTCGGGAGTTGTTGTACCCTTGTAAAAGAACTAACGGGAGTGGTTGTACCCTTGGTAAAGAACTCGACATCTAGCTTAGTGTCGGTAAAAGTGTAAGCGACGTTGTAAAGGTTTTCTCCGCCGGTGAAAGGAGCTTGTTGATTAGTGCTTATAACTCTCGAGTTGGAAACTCGGGGCGTGGATGTAGGGCAAGGAAAAAGAGTCCTTGTAACCGAACCTCGATAAACAATCGTGTTGTGGTTTGATCGTTTCTTTCTTTATCTTTGCTTATTACATGTTGTTCTTTAGTTAAAATAGCTAGTTACATATAAAGCTTTTCAAAGAACTAAACAAGTAAAGATGTGTTTATATCTTCAAACAAAAGTAAAGCTTTTCAAAGAACTAAACAAGTAAAGTTAGGATCATCACAAGCAAAGCTTTTCAAAGTATGAAACTAGTAAAGTTAGAATTGTTATTCACATGAAAAGCTTTTCAAAGAATCAAATATATAACAATGTGTTTATATCTTTAAGCAAACGTAAATGTTTTTAAAGATATTCAAGTTAAAAGGAATTAAAAAGCGGTAAACTATTCAACCCCCCCCTTCTAGTTTTCCACAATTGGTATCAGAGCTACGTTACTCAAGATCTTTAAAATAGAATGTATTTTAAAACTTGGATCGATCCATGGATTTTGAAAATCTCAAAGAAGGGCAACCTATTCAAAACCAACCGCTATTTGAAAAAGAAAACTTACTTGAATGGAAAAGTAATTTTGAAAACTATGTGAAATCAATTGATCAAGATCTTTGGCATATTATTTCTTTTGGTAATTTCAAACCAAAGAAAACAAGTTTTGAAAACCAAGATAACTATCTTAAACTTGATAAAAATACTAAAGCTAAAACAATGCTTTACAAAGCTTTAGTACAAAATATGAAAGAATGTATTTTTGTCAAAAGGCTAATGATGTTTGGAAAAATATGGTAAACTTTTATCAAGGAATATGTCAAGTCAAAGATGATCAATTTGATCTTACATATGAATTAGAAGTTTTAGAAAAACTAATTGATAAACACTTAGTAGAAGTTAATACATGTGCTACTAGTTTAAATGTTTTAAATGAAGGTACAAGTGAAGATGAGTACGTGTGTTTTGATGAACCTGCTTGCGTGTCTTGGAATGTAATGGATGTTGACGAAGACAATGATCCGGTAGTTAATTGTCAATTTATTGAAACAACAAGCAAGGTGTAAGTAAAGGTGATTACTCGTGTGAAGCTCGTAGTAGTCTTGCTTGCGATTCATCGAATAACTCGGATGAAGATGAAGTCAATCATCCGGTTTGTGATTCTAAACTAGATAAAACATCAAGCAAGGTACACTTTGAAACCAAACTCTTTTGCTTTGATTAATTTATCCTAGAGTTTTCTAAACTAGAAAATGAGTCTAAACATTTATGCAACATGGACTTAAAAACTATCTTCAAGAATGAGTCTTCAAAATTTCTTAAGAATATCTTTGAAAAGGAAATCTTATTAGAAGATAAAATGTCTAGAATTGAGAGTAATGTTGAAATTAATCTAGAATGTAAATTATGTCTAGATTACAAACATGAGATTAAAATGCAAAATGAGAAAGGAAAAATTATTAGTTAAATTTGATGAAAGCTCAAAATCTTTTGAAAAATTGTTGAGGAGTCAAAGGTTGTTTAAAGATAAAACTGGATTAGGATTTAACTCATAAGCATCATCAACTAATAAAACAAAGCATGTAAAATTTGTCAAACCTAGAAGAGAAATTTAGAGATAATTCAATCTCTAATAGAAACTCATGATAAAAGGATTAAGACTATCATTCTCTATGCCTTTATATGATTATCTAACCTTCTTGGATACATGAGTTATTGAGTTTCAAAGCGTGCCGTCAAACCAAGTTTTTACGCATAATGCTTATCCGCTTGATAGCATCTCTATGCAATTTAAAAGGTACGCATTACTTCAACTTGACTTTGATTGTATCTGTTTTCTTGCATTATGTGTTCAACTATGTGTTATTTGCAATACTCTAGAGTGTCTACCTGCTATTTGTAAATAACTAAGATTAGATTCTATGCAACAAGGAATTTAGTCTTTAATACTAGTAGGAGATATAAGGTGTTTTGGTTCTTTAACCATCAAGAGATAAACACGAAAAACTCTTGAGTATGTCTCACTCAACTCTTGCTTACAAGTGAGCTAACTAAGAATTTCCTAAGTGTTAAAATGTCTAACAATTTTGTGATGCCTGCAAAACAAACCTTTGTTAAACAATTTTCTCAAACACCATACTTTGAGTCTTTAATTATGTTTTTCTTCAATCACTCCTTTATGATAATCTCACATAAAACAAACAAGGTGAAATAAATCACATTAGCATATATTAGGATGTGTGAAAGAAAATGAGTTTTCAACATCTAGGATTTATACATCAAATGTGACACATAGTCTCATGATGTTGTACCTCTTGGACTTTTTAAAAATAAATAGAGTTCATAGTGTCTTAAGTAAGAAAACCCAAAGAGTCGAGAAGTCGTTGAATATGACATTTAACGAGTGATCTCCTCCTTCTATGATATCATCTTTGGTAGACGATAACTTAGTCGAAAGTCCAATGGTGGCAAGACAAGTATGTTGTGTAAAACATTAAGAATAAAAGTATAAAATAACATCTCCTCACCATGAGACAAACATTGAATCAAGCAAAATTGACATTAGTTGTAAAACTTGATTTATAGGTCATAGTTGTGTCTAAACAAATTCAACAAAAACAATTTTTGGAATTTAGAATAAAACAACTAATGAAACGAAACTGATTTTTCAAAGTAATCAAGTGAGTATAGTGTCAATATTTGAAAGACCTTTTGATAATAAAAGCAAGCCACAAAAGCAAGGGATTTTAACTTAAAGACATTGCTAGTTGCTCTCTTGTTCTCAATGGTTAACTTATTGATGACTTATCAAGAATGAGATTAGTAAATCCATAGGTAAAACTAAACGTAGAGAAATGTTTGGAAGACTACTTGTTCTCATAACAATTAGATTCAACATTATGTTTAGCTTTTGTCTATGTGCTCGTGTTAAAGAAGATCCTAAAACAACTCTTTAGTTGAGCCTATTTGAATACATCATAAGGTACTACACAACTAGGATTATGGTCTCCCAAAAGAACGGGAATAGAAACCATAGTGTATGCCAAATGGAATTATGTCGGTAATAAGTTGATAAGAAAAAGCACAAGTGGTACTTGCACTTTTATACTTACTTACCCAATGATTCTCCAAAATGCGTAAGATTATCAAATTAGTATTGGATGGAGAAGCACATCAACAAGCTCCGCTTGAACAAGCAAATTCGTGTCAACAACGGAATTCATCTCATCAACATTGTTATCTCTTCAACAAAGGAAGCATCGACTTCAGCGACAATTCAATCCATTATGTTCTTAATAGACATATTGTGATCCATCATCATCGCCTTGGTAAGATTGTTCATTGAGGAACGTCTTATCTAAGAAAGTCTTCTACGTTAACTATTTCATCAACGCGTTAACAAAATCTCTTGAAAGTGAAGCATTCATAATTCCTAGGCTTAGTCAAATACTCATAAGACCTAAAACCTTAAGTTTTGAACGTTAGGATAAAACCATAAAAATCAAGACAATTTATTTTTTAAGTTTCTCCCTGCAGAACCCACGGCACCTTCAGACCATACGGGCGGAACCCATTTTTTGGTTCCGCCTGGTCCGCCGAAACCTCAGAGTGTTTTATTTGTAATTTCAAAACCAAACACCCTCTTAAATCTTAACAAAAACTTTCAAACAGCATCACCCTCTCAAAAACACATATCCTCACGAAGTTTAGGGCTTCTAATCCAATCTCTTCTAATCCAACTAACTTTGTAAGTATTCTAATCACAATTGCATTTTTAATTTAATTATAACATTCTTGCTTACAATCATTAACTAGAATCTTAGGGCTTTTACATAAAACTTCATGATTCATGAAAAACTTGGTGGCTAGTCAATTATGTATTTAATTAGTTAAGAAATGTATCTTTTCAATGTTACTTTGATTTTCCAAACACACCAAGTGCATTATCTTTCAAAATTGCAACATGATTCATCACCACATTGTTAAAACAAATGAAAAACATCATTTAAACATCACTTGCATACTATCTCTTGAATGCTAAAGGGGATACATAACTAATATGTATTTTCGGGTATATTCAATCGAAGACACATTCAATTAGGAGAGTGTTGGTTATCTTTTGTTTTTACAACAAAATTTGCATAACAAAACGATTTGGGAATCAAAATGAGTCAAGATAACCATGTCTTCACATTGTTTTGCATATAGGAACATATTAGAACATCCACGTTGTTAAAAGTCATTAACATACAATTTTATGTTTTCTAGGAATCAACATGCCTCTTGCAAACAAATCCGATCACAAAGAAACCCTTAAATACATGCCCAAACACCATATGACCAAAGGTCTCAATTCGGTTCAAGTAGAAACCTTTAAGGCATTAGAAAAACGCTATGTTCACGAAGGTAGAACCATTGATCCATCCTTTCTAGAAGGAACATCTATTCGCCAAAACTTTGCCGCAATCAACTTTGATTGTCTCCTTGATATAGATGAGCCAATTTGTCCTAGGTTCATCTTAGAATTCTATGCAACTGTAAACCTCTCCACGTGTGCTGGTGGTAGGATATCATTAAACTTCACAACCAATCAAATACCACATGACATAGATTTAAAAGACTTAGCTATAATTCTTGGTGTACCAAATGAGGGAACTTGCCTCTACACGGATAAGTGGCCCATTTCAACTCTTGATTCTATTGATCGTTTTTATCCATACGATACACCTCTTGCTAGTAAGGAAACTATTAAGGAACACCTCTTTGTTAGAAACTCTACCACTAGGGTGAATCGTTCGGGGAATATTGTAGATAAGGATCCTTTTGGTATGGAGCTCAATGAGCTTAAACCACAATTTAAGAAGTGGGAAGAAATTCTTAGGGCTAACGTCATAAGTACCATAGGAAATAGAGATCACATCAACACATGCCTATGCTACATGCTATATAGCATTTCCACCGGTCAACCCTTCAACTTAGCCTACTACCTAGCCAAAAGAATGGCCGACATATCCTTAGTTGGAACAACCGCTCTTCCCTATGGCATGTTTCTTACCCGCCTCTTTAGATCAATCTCACCCATTTCTCCTAACGAAAATGGAATACGACTTGACTATTTTCTCGTTCCTCATACCTTCGTTCCTTTAAGTGATAAACGAGTTTTCAAAAATAAGGGCAAACGTACTCGATCACCTACACCATCATCATCATCATCATCCGGAATGAGCGAGGATGATAAACTTCCCAACTCTAAGTTGCCCCATTTTGAATACCTTCAAGCTCTCCCCATCATTGACAATGCTTCTGAAGAATTCAAGCAAACCAAAGGAATGTTCAAGTGTTTTGGAAGGTACCTAAACAAGCTCAAAAAGAAGATAGACCGGTTGTGAGAAGATTAAGGAGTGTCTGGCTTAAGAATGCTTTAGAATCGTCTTTGTGTTAAAACTACGTGAATTATGTGTTTTTCACTTTCATGGTTTATTATGTTTGTTGGATTATGTTTGTATGAACTTTTATGCATAATGACAATGTTTAAGGTGTTTGTCATTTTTATCTATGCTTATGACAATTCTTACTAAGTATAGTGAAATCCTCGACCTCAAGGTCAAAGTCCCATGATATGTATGTTTACGTGTCTAATTTTTGCAATGCCTAACCAGAAATACCCTATCTTTTTGATTTTAGGAGTTTTCAAAAATTTTGAAAATCGTCTCGCGGGTCAAAAACGCGGACTGCCTAATTTTTTACCTCTGGCGGATCTGGCGGTACCCAAAATTGGGGTCCGCCAGTGTATTTTCTGGGAATTCCAGAAATGGCCCAACGGACCAGGCGGTACCCTCAAATGGGTTCCGCCAGTGTCTTCTGAGGGTTCCGCCAGACACCTGCAGAAATTTTTTCCATTTTTCTTAAGTCCAAAACGTGTAATGTGTCAAAACCATTATCCTAAGTGAGAAACATCTTCCATTAACTCCAATAACCATATTAGAACAACTCTCACTCACTAAGGAAATTAGGAAGCCACTTCCCTCCAAAAATTCAAATTCAAACATAACCAACCCAAGGAACCCTTTTAAAGGATCCTTCAAAACCATTGAAACATTTTTAACCAAATCACATCCCATGATCACAAAGCATTGAGTGCTTTTGTTGGTCTTTCACTCCACCTTATTCTATTGGAATGACATGCATTGATTTGACATATTCATGAAAATTTTATAAATCATTTGAAACCTCAATCTTTGAATGGTAGAACATTAAATCCAAACACCCTATTCAACATCTTCTTCATCCTATAAATTTGAAAGTTTGCAACAATTCAAATCACACCATCACCATCAAAACTTCTTCTCTCAAAACATCAAAATCACACCTTTGAAAAATGACCAAATCCAACACATCATCCGAGTCATCAAAATCCCTTTCAAGA